>CAKNWT010282813.1:0-10987 GCA_932066315.1 Andricus coriarius | reverse complement strand
AATTTAATCATAAATATTGTTGTACCACTTATTCATTTCTATCAGTGCAGAATAACTTGAAATTGTCCTGGATTAGTCTTCACCCAAGACAAAATCAAGATAAAATATTTTTATTCGGGTTGTGAGTATAGATGTAGGCATAGAGAAATAGTTCTCGGTATTTATTTTTAGCATCTTCTCTGACATAATGATGGAATTGGGAAATTAAAAAATGACCCAATCACTCGGTTGTGAAGATGTACGCTAGGTGATACGTTAGGAAGAAATGTCTGTTGTGAGATTTTCGTAAAGTTTAGATTTAAGCGGCGGAGGAGAGAATGATAGTAGGAGGGGGTGCGGGGTTAAGGGCGCAGCCCTGACGGGTGTACAAGGGGTGAAGCCCCAGGAGGGGGTCGGGGCGAAGCCCCCCGAAAGACAAAAATGAGAATTCACAAGGAAAAAAACATTGCAACTTGATACAGCTTGAGCGGTAACGCAGAGATTTTATCGCCACAACTTTTCACTATACTGTAAAAAATGTTACTGAAAAATACATTTCGTTCTGTAATTTTGTCCTATGATTGTTGAGCTACAAAATGAGTTGTGTACAAAAAGTCTCTATTAGAACTCATTCCTTGTGCTCCTTTGGAAATATTAATCATTTCGGGTTCTTTTCGTTGCATCCTTTTTGTTGCAGCTACTTTGGAACCTAAAATCGGTTCTAATAGAAACCACAGTTTGTTCTGTGCCATACATACGTACATTCAATTTTATCTGTATAGACTGAACCTGTAGTCAGTGGGTACTGAAGTTGTTTAATTTTTATAAACATTTATAAAAAAATGCACAATTAAGACCTGTTTCAGCTAAAAGTATAGTTTCTTTAAGGAAAAGTATGGTTTTTGAAATTTTGTATGCATAATTTTGTCTAAAACAATGATTTTTTTTTAATATTACAGTTTATTGCACCACAACTACTAAATTGATCAGGGAAAATGGCACTAATATTTGTTGCAAATTCGATGATCTTCACCTTGATACGTTTTGCTACCAGATTGGTCGTTTCTAATTTGAGATATGGTTCACAGAGTAAAGCTATCATTGAAAAAAATATATATTATTTTCCAAAATTCATATTTTGAAAACCAAGCCATAAAAAATGGTTTGAATGCCATTTTCAAAACCGAGAAAATTTTTTCATTGAAATTTAACCAATTAGTTAGGTAAATGGAGGACAATACTGCATTTAGATAAAGTTGACAATTATTTTAGGATTTAATACAAAACAGAACTATAAATAATACAAAAGAGTTATGTAAAATCTCAAGTCCAAAAGTGAAAATTCTGATATGTAATAATTGATGTAAGCTAGGGACGTCAGCATTCTCAGGGCTGAAGATTAAAGCCAAGTCCCCCGTAGACACTTTAACATTTTTAAGTTTCGATTTATATTGTAGAATTTGAGACAACATTCAAATATATAGACTATCCTTCTCTCTCAGTAGATAATACTTATTAAGTCACTAAATTAAAGTAGAATGTATTTAAAAATTGAAGTATAAAGATGCGGGTGATGAAAAAACATCGGACTGCCCTGGACAACGGACTTCGAACTTCGAGGCGGGAGATCCCCGAAGACTTATGTTTGCAAACAAGGTTGAATTTATAACGAAAAAATATGAATTTTCTGCCTAAATAATTGAATTTCTCATAAAAGAGAAAATGTTTTTAACAAAATAAGTGAATTTTCATCTTGAAAAGATAAATTTTCTCGTAAAAATGAAGTGGCTACCTTCTTCGTTGTAAAAATTATTTTTTACAAAAAAAAACATATTTTATATGAAATTTCTTCAATTTTCAACCAAAGAAATTATCTTTCAACTAAAATAATGCATCTTCAAATAAAAACAAAACAAACATTTCACTAATTAGGTAAATTTTCAAACCAAAAAGATGAATTGTCTATAAAAAAAAAAAAAAATTTCAACTAAAAACATACATTTTAAACAAAGAATAGAATATTTTAATTTGCAGTTAGAGAAATAATTTTATGAATAAATAAAATAAATTTTCAACAAAAATTTGAAAAATTGAGTATAGTTGAATTTTTAGTTGAAAAAATTAATTGTTAAATTTTTATTTAAAAAAAAATTATTGTTAATATAAAAAATAATTTTCAAATGTAGAAATGAAAACTTGGACCCAGAAGATTAATTTTCTACCAAAAAAGAATAATGTTTAAGAAAATAAATGAATTTTACATCAACATTTTTTATTTTTAATGGAATTTTCAACCCAATAGTTGCTTCTTCAACCAGAAAGGTTGATTTTCTACCTGAAAAAATATAGATTTTCAACCAAATGGATGAATTTTCATCTAAAAAACATACATTTTTAACAAAGTATAGAATAGTTTAATTTTTAGTTAGAGAAATAAATTTTTAAGCGAATAAAATGAATTTTCAACTGAACAGCTGCATTTTTTACAAAAAAGATTAAATTTTTATAAAAAAGAATCTCGACAAGAAATTGATTTGAATTTTTAGTTTAAAAAATCAATTTTTATTCAGAAAAAACTATGTTTTAACCGAAGAAATTAAATAAAATACATGAATTTCAACAAGAAAGGTTAATTTTCTACAAAAAAGACAAACTTTCAACAAAAGACATAAATCTTTAACTGAAAAAGCTAAATTTTCAACGAAAAATATATTAGTAAAATTTTGAGGTAGGGAAATAAGTTTTTAAGCAAATAACTTTAATTTTTGTAGAAGTATTTAAATTTTCAAGGAAACAAATAAATTCTCTACCGAAAAGATTAAATGTCTATAGAAAAATTTCAAACCCAAATTGAGTTGACTTTTTATTTAAAAAAAAAGTTATTTTCAATAAAAAAAACTGATTTTGCACCAAAAGAAAGAATTGTAAGTAAGTGGAAAAAGTTGTTCTTCATATTGAATTCACTGGAGGAATTTTCCACGCTATAATAAAGAAACGTCTGTAAATCATGTACAACGTTCTCAAATAATATAAGATTTTCTCTAAAATCTATAACAAAATATTGGAAAATGAACCGATTATTTTTAAAAAGTAGACCATGCAAAAGTTTAAAGTATTTAAAATTAAATAATTCAAAGTTTCAAGCTTAGAAAATTTCAAATAGAAAATTTCAAATAAAAAATTTCAAATAAAAAATTTCAAATAAAAAATTGTCCAATGTTTTTATTTACTTTCTACAAATTTATAAGGCCGCTTATTAATAAAATGTTACAATAACAAATTTCGATGAAACGGGGACCAGATATTATTTTGTACGGCCCTGACGTACTCGTACTTTAACATTATTGCCGAGATTTTTTTATCGATATTTCAACTGTTAGGTTAGCCGTGAGGTTTAGTTGTCAGCGATAGAACGCGTTAAACGTAGTTTAGGTGGTTCGAAACCCATCACAGCGTTTTCGATTTTTAATAGCGTTAATATCGTTAGAAGCGTGCGACTATATCGTATGTAATGTATCGTAATTTAATGTAATTGTTTAAGTTAAATTGTGTATATGTACCAAGAATACACTTATGAATTGTATGATATGTGTAAGAATGTGTTTGTTAGCAGTAGATTTCCCCAGAATCTGTTTGTAGCAAGAACGTTTTTTTTTTGCTGGCGCATGAAATTTTACATGACTGGGATGTGGAATTCACATATATGGAGAGGTAGACTTTGTTTTCTATGATTGAAACTGTACCTAACAGTTCGACTGATTTTACCTAACTGGTAGGTAATCTTTTCAATCTCGTTGTATTATTTCTTACTGAATCGCGAATTAAATTTTAATGAATTTATATTAATAATTCATATTTTCACATCAAATATTACCCTATATCATTTTACATAACTGAAAGTGAAATTTTAATATAATGCCGTAATGTCCTCCGTTTACTGAACTAACTTATGTAAAATTTAACATACAAATTTTCTCCGTTAAATTTAGCAGGCCCAAATGCATTAGAAAAATATAGCGGCACTAATTATTGTACAAAATGACTCTGAACTAGTGTGTTAAGTTTTTACAAAAATAATTAAAGAAATTATTAATTACTGCTTTAATGTAACTAAATGTAATGCAGAACGTGTGTGGTAATACTATTCTGCGAAGGAAGGGTCCTTTTAGGTGAAAAAAGGGCTAAACTGTGCATTTTTTAAAGATAAATGTTTATAAAAATTAAAAATATTGGTTAATAGTGTTTCCATGTAACTGAATATATTATTATTCCACGAAAACACGAAGCCATTATGTTAAAAAATCGCAAAAATGTTTATTTGTTTATAATAAAGGTGCATAAAATAATGAATTTGGTAAAATGCAGGTTTGGATTAATTAATAATCATGTACCTGAAGTTTATTGATACTTTTTTTTAAATAGTGCTTTTATGACGAAAAATGACTAAATTATGTATTCGTTTACATTTTTTAGGGGTGTGCAAAAAACTCGAAACTCGAAGTTCGAACGAGTCGAGTCGAGCTGAGCTCGATCAGGTTCGAGTCGAGACGAGTCGAGGCGAGATCGAGCTTTCCATAAAGCTCGAAACTATTCGAGCACTCGAATCTCTTCGAGAACTCGAAACTTTCGAAATTAACAAGAATTTTTTCAAACCCGATACTACGACGTTTTTCGGATTGCTAACAAAGATTTTGAAATAAAAATTGAAAATTCAAGATTTTTTATCCAAAAGGATGACCAAATTATGTAAAAATTCAATAAACTGACGACATCCCTCAATATAATAAATTTCATCAAAATTTCGACTAAATTTATAATTAGAAGCCCGAAAAAAGCTCTAGTATACTGAGTCTCACGGAAATCCGTCAGTTTATTACATTTTTATCTGTCAATTTATTGAAATTCTAAAAAATTTAGGCGCCTTTTTGGATAAAAAATCTCTAATTCTTACTTTTGATTCTAAAATCACTGTTAGCAATGCGAAAAACCCCCTAGTACCGGGTTTTGATAAATTCTTGTTAATTTCAAAAGCTTCGATAACCCGAAACTTTCGAGCAGCTCGAAACTTTCGAGTACTCGAATGTCTTCGAGAACTCGAAACTTTCGAGTACTCGAATTTCTTCGAGAACTCGAAACTTTCGAGTACTCGAATTTCTTCGAGAACTGAGAAATCGAAACTTTCGAGAACCTGAAACTCTCGAGCAGCTCGAAACTGTTCGAGAACTCGAAACTTTCGAGTAGCTCGACAATTTCGAGAATTCGAAATTTCTCGAAAAAAGTCGGCTCGACTCGACTCGAAGTTTCGAGCTTTTTGCACACCCTTAATATTTTTCAATAAAGATGACAGGTATTGTTTAATGTTAGTTCTTTTTTGTCTAAAAATTATTCAGCATATGTCAAGAAATAATTTTACCCATCTTCGGTGGTCAACTCTCTCATTTGATATAGAGGTATACAATTTTTATTTCATATCTCATCAGAGGAATTGCAAGTAAAGCTAATCCAAAAAATAATAAGGGCGAAATAAATAAGCAGTAAGTAAATAAACATATAAATAAATGAATAAAAACCAGGAATGCTTTAAATTTAAATTTTAAACCGAGAAATTCTCAGACTGCAGATCGTTTGTCTCTGGAAAACCCAAGGGAAAACCACCTCGACGCAGTGACTGCTTCCGGATCAGGCCACCACTCAGGTCTGCTTATGTCATTGGCTGGATATTGGGGTGGTGGGCGTGGCTCTTAGGTTCTTCCTCTCTTTCGTACAATTTTCAGGGGGGAAAGCCTCCCCTCGAATTTCCCTTCCCTTTGGAATGTGGTTACCTGCGGATGAAAGAGAAAGAGAACGAGAAAGGGGGGATGAAATCTGAACATCGAGGGTCTCTATGCCGCACTATGGTCGGTGGCGTCGCGTTGCGTCGGTGGCAATGTAAGGGACGATATAAGTGTCAACACTGCACTGTCCACTCTGTTCTATACGAGAGCAGATAATCGCTTTACTTTACCGCTTTTCCTCCACGATTCCCACTTTCTATGTCCGCCAGAACTACAGTTTCCGATTTTGCCTTATGCACTTAAAATAGAATCTATATTATTAATATTTAATATTGAAAAAAATACACAGTGATTGAAATTTATAAATTTAATAAAAAATTATCTAGGGCTGAAACAATCATATGTCAGGCTACACGCCTTTTTATGTCGACGTTTAACCCCTGCCTCCCTCCTCCTCTTACAAGGAAAATCTGAAACAAAAAACGTTGTGTTTCCATTTATTATCTACATTTATATACATTTTTACATTTTTTAACCTTAACGGTCGACTAGAAGTTTTGATTAATGCTAGAATCATTAAGACATAGAAATGAGAGTCTTTTGCGAGAGATATATAATTTTAGATTTCGGTGTGCACCGCGATTGTATGATTGTTTATTGTTTGTTTATAGGCAAGTTGGGGAGGCCCAAGAGAAGCAACCCAAGTGATTGCATTGCAGGTGATTGCAGGTGATTGCATCTGTCACTGCATTTTTTTGTTAAATTATTGCAAGTGAATGCACAAGATTGCAAGCGATTGCACTGTGAATTCTGAGTGATTGCAGGTGAATGCACTCGATTGTATGTGATTGCGAGGTGAATTCTCAACGATTGTTCGTGACTGCAACTGATTGCAGGTTAATGCACGTGATTGCAGTTGATTGCACTTCATTTTGCGTAATTGCATTCAGAGTTATTGTAGGTGATTGCTAATCATTTGTGGTGCTATTGAAACTGATTGAATGTGATGGCAATAACGTTTGTACACTGATTGCAAGAAGTATGTACATTTCGACCTTCGGTCAACATTTATCGTCTAGCAATTCAACAATAGCGCCTTAAAATGCTTTGTAATTGCTTAATTTACACGTTTCCTGATTAATTAGTAGATTTTAATTTCTTCACTTTAAAATTGTTAATTTTTAACGAATTCAGTTTATTTTGTTTGTTTAAGCTATCAATATTTCAGTATTATTTTAACTTTATATCTTGCTTTATATGCCGCTTTATTTGAACGTTTTTAATTCCACTTGTATATACAATTTTAAACATCTTAAAGACAAAGAACTCCAAAATTCCAACCCTTTAAATTTTGGAGGTATAAAAAAATTACATCATTACTAGCTCTTAAATCAGCATCTCTGCTTTCAAGTCCAGACTCTTATTTGATTTCCTAATTTAAAAATATGTTCCTATGTGTTGAATATGTCAAATTTTATTTAAATTGTTTATTCAAAATAACTTAATCCAAAGATATTTAAACATAAAGTGCAATAAAAGTTGTTATAAAATCTGTAAACGAGGAAACGAAATTTGAAAACATGTGTTTGATGTCGAACACTGTTAAAATGTGTAGTTTTAGTACTGTTTACACTGGGAGGTTTATTTAAAAGGTTAAACAGTCGGATCCCATAATGTCGTTATTACACAGTCGTAGAGTAATAAATTCAACTCTCAAACGATTATACCAACTTAGGACTTTAAGGCAGGGGAACTACAAATAACAAGGTTTCTCGTCGGCTTTCATTTCAAATTTCGAGGAATCAACACTAAGAAGATAAATTAAGATCCTGATTCTTGGATAAGAGTTTTTTTAATATTATTTATTACTTACGAATAGATAAACCAAACTTTAGGCCGTTTCTTTTTTTTTCTTTTCAACTAACTGGAATCGATAATCATGGTCTGGACCAGCAAAGTTTTGATTCGCTTATAATCAGAACATATAAATTCGATTTACTAAAGATTAGGGAGAGTGTCTATCGGTAGGACGGGTAATTTTCAAAGTATTATGATGCCTAAATTTTACATAATTCATGACGTTAATTAACGTAAATCTGAAGGTTATATGATAACTACATGATAAAAATGCGAGATACAAAGGTTTTTGTACAGTTGATTATACAAATTTAACGTTTTTGTATGAAAATAAGTTGTTCTTATTTCTAAAGTCATCTGCCCAAGTGGAAATTTACAACTGGCTTGGTACCGCGCCAGTACCACCGGTTGGATGTGGGTACTGGCGCGGTACTGGCATTAGTACAAAATGTCACTCGGCTGGGAGTTGTCTGTCGATACTGGGGCGGTACTGGAAATGGTATTATGCATGTACCGGCATTTGGACTTAGTACTGCGGGGCAGTACTGAACCAGTACTGCGCCAACGCTCGGCAAAACTCCTTAATTCGGCTTCCAGCCAGCACGTGGACTCAGTACTGGGCCAGTACTAAATCAGTACTGCGCCAACACTCGGAAAAACTCCTAAGTCGTCTTCCAGCCAGCACTTGGATTCAGTACTGGGGCAGTACTGAACCAGTACCGCGCCAACGCTCGGCACGCGGTACAGCCCAGACGGAAAAGTCGGACTTTTGCCGGATCTTACGAACGGCATAGCTGGCTGGAAGCCGGCTTAGGAGTTTGACCGAGTGTTGGCGCAGTACTGGTTTAGTACTGCCCCACAGTACTAAGTCCAAATGCCGGTGCAGGCATAATACCATTTCCAGTACAGCCCCAGTACCGACAGACAACTCCCAGCCGAGTGACATTTTATACTAATGCCAGTACTGCGCCAGTACCGACATTGCTCCTCATTTACAACTGGCGCAGTACTATGCCGTTCGTAAGATCCGGCATAAGTCCGACTTTTCCGCCTGGTTGATCACAGTGGGTTGATCGTTATATTTAATTTTGCACAGTATGAATATAGTCACTTTTTATGGAGTTATAAGAAAAAGTGTTCAAAATATTCGATTTATGTGAAAATATTATAAAATAACGAATTTAGTACTCAGTTTACGTTCCATGAGCAGTGAAACCCCGAAATGTGATGCTACTATCTTCTTTTTCAAGTGTTTTATTGCAGTTTCTAAAATGGATCTTAATTTTACTTAGCAATTGTTGCAATCTAACCCTTATCATTATTATTTATTTATTTATATTAATTTGTTTATGCAAATTTAACAATCTGTGTCATCGGACTTTCTAGTTGAAAACCGCTTATTTCTGTGCATATACTTAGTATTAAAGTCAAGGTATATTTTTTCAGCATAATGTCAAAAACAGATTTTTCATTTTCCTGATTTCCTAAAGAATTTCGATGCCTCAAGCTTTAGGGCATAGTATGTTTTCATATATCTTTAATTGATTTCTGAAGTTTGAAACAAATTGGTCCACTGGTTATCAGTGGCGGATCAAGACAATTTGCCGCCCAAGGTAGTTGCGAAATTGCTGCCCACTCACCCCTCCAGTTTTCCGAATGATCAAAGAGTGTTCATCAGGAGCGGAAAATATTGACAAGAAGATAGGATTAATGTGCCGTTTCTTTGTTATCAAATAATATTGTTGATAAAAAATTATGATTCGTATGATCATAAATCATCTGGAAACAACGTTCGAAATCTTGCCACCCCTAAAAAGTTGCCGCCCTAGGCAGCTGCCTACGTTGCCTGTTCGGTAGATCCGGCACTGGGTTATCCCAATAATTGAGAATGCCCGCTGTCCACAGCGACCCAGTAATGCTGGTCACTCTCCGCTACAGCTTCTTATGAATTTGCATTTAATATTTAGTATCAGTAAGATTGATGGATAGATTTAAATGGACTCAGAATTAAAAAGAAAGAGATAGAAAATGCCATAGGTAGTTTTGTTTGCATTTCTCCCTTGTGAGAATTTTTCCAAAGCAAATGTGATAGAGTTTGAAGATTTCAATGTATGCAGATGCCAGGGATCGAAAATCTCTATCCTCTGCTATCCTAAATTACAGTAATTGAATTTTTTAGTGTAAATTTTCCAGTCAACTCAATATCTTCAGATGTGATTTTTGTAGATACATTGATAGGAAATCACAGTGCGAATAGTAAATAGAGAATACTTTGCACAAAATATATATTTGAAAGATGGAGAGAATTTTTCTTGGGCGATGAGGAATCGTGACTGCCGAAGCGATCTAAGTAAAGTAAGTCCTCGCTTCCTTCTTCATGCGAGAAGACTTAAACCCACGCTTATGTACGTCATGAGACTTAAAGCATTCTTACGTGAAGACGAAAATGCGGACGTTGAGAGAATCCGCGATCCGCGTTACTTATGCGAAGCTTCACTCGCATTTCCCCCGAGCGAGAAACTTGATATTCTTACAAAGGACACGTTTTTTTAAAGTTGAATTTAGAATTTTGACTGATATTACATCGATTTGGAATTTAGAGGTCGAATACTGACTTGTATCAATTTTATTTTTAATAACAAACTTCTTAAAATATGAATTACAACGTATTTAACTTTGCAAATTCTAAATTTTAAGTTTTATTTTAGGCAAGGAAAATCCCCACATAGCACACTTCCCGAAATAACCTGGTCTTTTCTTGGGGCTTGGTCCACGCAGCCGTAAGAAAAAGCCAGGTCGGTCCCAGGTTTAGACCTATGCTTATAAGCATAGGTCTATAGACCTAGGTTAAAACATAGGTTCATGTCCGCCTAAATTTCTTTATTGAAAAAAAATTGAATTAATTTTTACGTGAATTTTACAAAGAATGTAATATTGTTAACAAAAATAGTATTAATTTAAGAATCCATCGGAAAATTGATAATTTCATAAAATTTTATAAAAATATCATTTTATCATGCTAAAAAGTGACAAATGATTTTCTTTTGTTTTTCAAATCCTTTTCCCATAATTTCCGAGAAAGCTATAAATAATTGAATTATTTATTATTCTTTAAAAGCACAGCTGTCAAAGAATTTCAAAAACATCTCAAATATTTTACAATAATATTTCAGACTTCAAAAACGGCGAGCCGATGCAATGGCAAGCTCAATTCGTGGTCGCGAGTTACCTCGGACTTATTTTCTGGGCGATTCATTTCTCTTGCGAGAAGGAGTCGCAGCTAATGCGCTGCCCAGCGACTTCGTTCGGAACTAATGTTCTGACATCCGCGAATCATAGTTCAGAGCTAAACCGCTAGGCAGCCAATTAGGTGTGAC
>CAKNWT010282812.1:0-18696 GCA_932066315.1 Andricus coriarius | reverse complement strand
TAAATCGGAATTTTTCTTTTTAAAACCGTACTTTTTTTAATTTCTAATGTTGAAAATGACATTGTGTGATATTTTAATAGTCATATTTGTAATCATGATATCAGAACACATCAATATATGAAGAAAGAATTTTATCGTTGTTTGATGTTTACAAAAAAGGCCTTATCAGAATGATGTAAATTAGATCATAAAATTAGAGACCAAGGCTTGCTTTCTTATCTATGTTGACACTTTTTTGTTTATAGACAATTCGTATGAGCGTACAAACTTATGAAAGTTTGGAATTTCATCAAATTTTTAACTACTAATTCATCGAAAGGTATTAAATAGAATTATTAATGTGAACGAACATAATTGTTAAAAAAATTTATTATTATTTTCAATAATATAATCGTTGAATAATGCTAGAAATGGTGTGTTTAACGAGAATAATAAATTATTTAAACAATGAATTTTGTTAACATTAATTAATTATTTACCTCACTCTAAACAAAAATTGGAACAAAGTGGGAATTTTTTGAAAAATGCAATATTGTAGCAGTATTCTAATAGAATATTATTAACAATAATAATACATTATTTAAACCATTAGTTTTGTTAATAATGATTAAGCATTACCTCAATATAATTGAAAATTGCACAAATTTGGAAAATTTTTGAAAAATTACCAAAATTATAGCATTCACACAATTCAGAAAAACAAACGAAAATGAAAATTTTCAGTCAGGACGCGTAATTTTTGTGTTATTCGTAACAAACAATAATAAAAAAGTAAAAAAGTTAAATTTTTGGACAAATGACACATGTCACAATAACTTTTATTTAACAAATTTTTGTGCCTAATTTGTATCTAAAATTTTTCTTTGAATCAGTTTACGCTAGTATGCGGTTTAAATTGTAAAAATAATTTTAAAAATAAAATAATAATACTGTTTATAAGCCTCATTTAAAAGTATTGAGATATAATTATTAATTCCTTACTTTCTGCTTCCGTTTTTTTATCGCTGGCGTATTCGATTGTTGTTTTTAAAACAATTTTTTACAAAACTTTAGAAGCGTTATCTGGATTACGAAAAACAAGTTGTGAAAAATTGTTGCGTCACGCAAAAATTGGCGATCGAAAACCGTCACCACATCGAAAATCAATATATAAAGTAAACACCTGGAATTTTCTTGCGCGTATTAAAATCGATGACTTTTGTATCTAAAATAGAAACTCATTACATGGTCACTAATTGAGTACACAGGTTTTCAATGACAAGTGTTTTTCATGAAAATTTACTCAGTTTGAACATTTTGAAATAACGGAAAGAAGATCTCGTCTTTGAATAACAAAATTATATTTCAGTCATAATAATGCCATTATATATAAAGCTACATTTTTAATATTTACGAGTTAAGTTTCGTGAAATTGCAGAAGAATCATTTTATCATAAGGGAAGAAAATGAAAACTCATTTTGCTGTTCTTTTCACTGCCTGTGTGGCATTCAATGGTATTTAAAAACATAACATACATACCTAACTTTGCCATACTTATAAATATTTTTACATATATCTCAGACACTAAAATTTTTTTTAACAATTGAAGTATAGGGTGTTTTTAATTCGTGTTGCTTTAGCTACTTAACACAAATGTGCAGTACCTCTGTATATTATTCTAACAATTTATTTGTTTCTTTATTTATTAGATATCGCTGGACAAGACGCAGGAGTAGGAACAGGAGGAACAGGAACAGGAGGAGGAGGAACTGGAGGAGGAGGAGGAACTGGAGGAGGAGGAGGAGGATCAGCGCAAATGATTGCTGAAATGACGATGATCATTCCTGAGCTCTTGCCATTTATGCTACCTATGATGATGAACAGAGGGAACCAAATGGGAGGAATGAACCAAATGGGAAGAAATTATGATGATGATCATGATTATGACAATCGAAATAGAAACTACAATGGAAGAAGGAGAAGATATTATAATGAATATGACAAAGGGTCGAAACGTTATAATGGATATGGTAATGGGTCGAAAAGTTATGGATATGGAAATAAGTCTAAAAGTTATGGATATGGAAATGGGTCGAAACGTTATAATGGATACAGTGGAGGGCAGATACGTTATAATGGAAGGCCAAGATATTATAATAATCGTGGTTACAACTCAAACCGACGCGTAAGTATGACCGACTATCTGACCTACTGACTATCCTAATTGTTTTATCAATATACGCAAGGCGCTTTGGACATTTTCGGTTTGGCAAAAGTAGCTGAGCTTCTTGTTATAAAATAAAAACACGACCTGTGATAGAAGTAAGGTCATTCGTTGTAAACATGATCGGTAGAACTAAGATATCAAATGGATGAAATCTGCTAACCGCTTTGACTAATCATTTTATAAAAATCTTTAGGTTTTTTCCTATATACATTCTTTAAATAACTTTTTTTCCTAAATATCTCCATTCAGCCGAGATTTGGTTTAACTCCTATATATTTTTCCGTTCTAGGTCCCTCCGCAACGCAGAAATTCTGGGGGTTTCGATCATGACCTTGAACTTGGACTTGCAAGTGCTGTGCATTTTATGCCAAAAGGGTAATTCGAATCATAAAAGGGAATTAGGAAGCAAAAACACATAGTAAAAGTCTTCTTCTTTAAACTAATGTCCGGATTGTCTAAGTATCCTGATTTGTTGACGCCCTGATGCTGTTTCTCCTGCAGGACCTCGAAAGTTGATGTTAACCTTCAAAAAATTTGTTGACAAACATGATTGTCATTTAAATCCTATTTCAATTGTGTAACAGTTTTTAAATAAATAACTACTTCCACTGTCAATTGCTTCTATTTTATTCTAGATATACAGGGTGACCCAGTACACAAGGTACATTTTTATATTTTTGAATTCCTCATAAAAAATGGAGTTGAAAATAATCATAAAAATTTGTGGCGAAGTTAATAATTAACGAGTGATTAATAATTAAAGATTAACCAATCGAAATCATGCGTTAGATGGACGACAGTCCATGTGTTACTGGTGAGGGTGTGTGCGCTAAAGAGTAATTTTGTGAATATCAATGGTGCAACCTCACACGGCAACTGAGAGACGAGGATCTTCGAAAAAAAATTTTTCCTTTAGAATACACGTTCAATTATTTTAATTTCCTTCCAGCATTTCTAATTCTGTAGAATTCAAATGAATTCTTAGAATTCACTTGTGCTCCTTTGAATTCTTTTGAAGTTTTTAGCAATTATCTTGAAACCTTTACAGTACACCATAAATTATTTTCAATTTCTCCAAGTCTTTTGTATACTCTGAAATCTGCTCAATTCTCTGAATTTTCACAATTCTTCTAAATTGTCTGAATTCATTGAATTCTCTCAACTCTTTCGAATTCTCTGAAATCTTTTTAATTCTATGGATTCTTTTGTATTCTCTAAATTCTTTTAAAATTCTATTTTTTTTAAATTCTGTGAATGCTTTTGAAGTTTGTGAATTGTTTTGCACTCTTTGATCGGAAGCATGCGTCAGATGGACGATAGTCCATGTGTCACTGATGAGGGTGTGTGCGCAAAAGAGTAATTTTAAATTTGCAGGAGATTGTGAATATCAATCTTTTCCTTTAGAATACACGTTGAATTATTTCAACTTCCTTCGAGTATTTCTAATTCTGTAAAATTCAAACGAATTCTTAGAATTCACTTGTGGTCCTTGGAATTCTTTCTAATTCTCTTAAATCGTTTGAATTCTATGAATTCTCTCAAATTCTTTGAATTCTCTGAATTGTTTTAAAATTTTCTAAACTATCTAAACTGTTTTGAATTTGTTGAATTCACGATATCACTAATTTTTATAAATGTTTTTTAAATGTCTTGAAATCATTAGAATACACGTTGAATTATTTTAACTTTCTCTGAATATTTTTGATTCTGTATAATTCTGTAGATTCTGTATAAGTTCTTTTGTATTATCTAAATTTTTTGAAATTATCTCACTTTATTTTAAATTCTGTGAATTCTTTTGAAATCTGTGAATTCTTCGGAATTCTTCGGAATTCTCTGAATTCTTCTAAATTCTCTAAATTCTCTAAATTCTTCTGAATTCTTTGAATTATTTCGAAATTTTATGAAATCTTTAAACTACTCTGAATTCGTCGAATCCTTACGATATCACTGAATGTTTTAAAAATGTTTTTTAATTATCTTGAAATCATTAGAATACACCTTGAGTTAGTTTGAACTAAATGAAAGTTAAAATAATTGTACGTGTATTCTAAAGGTTTTAAGAGAATTCAGAAAATTCAAAATATCTGAAGGAGTTCAAAATAACTTGAAATGTATTCTAATCATTTAAAGATAATTAAAAATCATTAAAAGAATGCAGTGGTCTCATAAGAATTAAAAAATTTAGAACAGTTCAAATAATCCAGAAAATTTCAAAAAATTTAGATAATTAAAAAAAAAACAATACAAAAGAATTGATAGAAATCTTAATATTTAGAGAATTGAAAAGAATTCAGACATTTCACAATTTATAAAAGAATTCAGAATGTTTCAGGAGAGTTCAAAGAATACAAATGACTTTGAGAAATTAGAACAATTGTTCATGGTGTATGGTAAAGATTTCCAGAGAATTAAAAAAAATTAATTCTGAAGAATTCGTTTGAATTCTACAGGACTAAAAATATTCAAGGAAATTTGGAATAATTCAACGTATATTCTAATGATTTCAAGATAATTAAAAAACATTTAAAAAAATTCAGTGATACCGTGAATTGAACAAATTCAAAACAGTTTAGAGAGTTCAGAAAATTTTAAAACAATTCAGAGAATTCGGAATAAATCAGGGAATTCATAGAATTTGGAAGAATTCAGAGAATTCGGAAGAAATCAAAGAATAGTGGAAGAATTCATAGAATTAAGAAGAATTCAAAGAATTAGGAAGAATTTAGAAAATTCGGAAGAAATCACAGAGTGCAAATGAATTCACAAACTTCAAAAGCATTTACAGAATTTATTTACCATTGATATTCACAACCTCCTGCAAATTTAAAATTACTCTTTTGTGCGCACACACCCTCATCAGTGACACATGGAGTGCCGTTCATCACACGCATGTTTCCGATTCGTTAATCTTCAATTGTTAATTACTGATCAATTAACATTACTGATTAATTAATTAGTACTGCCATCTTGTTGAAGAAAGTTTGCTGTTTATACTTTGCCGTAAGAATTATTTTCGCACTGAGGATCGCGGCTACTTTCTTCACCAGGACGATACTATAAACAACACTGGGGAATAAAATAGCAAAGGTATTTTATTGAAGCTAATTTATTAACTTGCATTAGCACATAATAATAATACTACAACTTGTGGGACATCTTCCGATCGAATAAAAACTTTTCTCCGAGAATTCTTGTTAAAAAATTGCTGTTTCTAATAAGAAAACATCTAGACTTTTCATCTGTCAATAATAAATCATCCAGGCCAATCAGAGTCAACATTTTTTCTAAAACTGTTTCAAAACCTATACCAATCCATGCATTTAAAAAAATGCAAGCTTCTTTAAATAAGTGCATCCTTCCATGGAAAAGTAGAAAAATGTACAACCGTAAACAATTTTGAAAGCTGAACACAGAATTCTGTTGAAAAGTAGTGCATGAGGACCCTGAATGTGAAGATATAATTTTGCTCCTTACTAAGTAATTACTTGCTTTCCACTATTGAATTAAGAAATATCTCGACTAATCTAATTAGTCTCTTTCTATTAATATTTAGTGGCTCACCTTTCGTTAATCGAATCTGTAAAATTCCACTAACAATTAGTTAAATTTTATTAGTTTTGATACGTATCAATTTGATGCGTATCCCCCTCGTACGTGATAAAGAAAATAGATTTAAAAAATAATTTTAATAATCTCTGGCAGAAAAAAAAAATTTTACCTTCGCTACATTTTCTCGTACGGCGCAGTGGGTCATAATCCAAAATTCCTGGACAAAACAGCAACCTCGAAAGTTACCATTCGAGGTAAACTACTACGAAATTTTGTATAGATGGTGTCAGTGCGCTCAACTCTGGAATAGCAGATGGTTTGATCAAATATTCGACGGCAGGTGCACGCTCAAAAGTTGACCTTGCCGAGAGACGCGCGCGTCTCGAACGTAACATATGTGATCGTCTGCGAAGAAAGGGATCTAATGAGTCAAAGCCGAATTTTACAGCAGAGCCAGCATTTGAGTAGTGGGGATGCGTCTACGAAAAGCACCCCCTCCACTTACCACTACACTTTTAGACACGAGACAGTGGAGCTCACGGACACCTATGTTTGTAGCTTAATAACAAGAAAAGTAATTAACTCACAAAGTTTCTGATTATTGGAAATGAAATAGTAACTCAGAAACTATCGATTGGCGTAAGAAAATAAAAATCGATTTTTTCCTATTCTTTTTTTTTCCCCCTTTCTTCGCGGACGGTCACATATATTGGCTTTGTTGTGCCTGAAATGAATACGAATATATCAGTTAATAATTTCTGGGAAATAAACCTGCAAAATGTAGGGTGATCCTTGAACGTATGGATAAAATTTACTTATGCTTAAAAGGAGGCTTACCATCCATCCTGGTTTTGCGGGACATGTCCTCTTTTTTCGAGGTCTATCCTGGTGTCCCGGTTTTTTCTTGAAAATAGGCCAAATCGCACTTGTATGTTTCTCGACATTTCGTGTTTTTTTAGACATAAATGAAAAAATTATCAATTCATCATGCCTAAAAGAAAATGTATGATTAACAAGCTTGCCAAGAAGTTTTCTTGTTTTAGTAGAGTAGAAAATTCAACGCGAGCATATTGCAATTCAATTTTAACGAATTGAATTGTAAATAATTTTACGAATATTTACTTAAACCGGTGTAATAAATCATTAAATAACAATAACTACAATAATAATACATTATTTATACCATTTCCCATACTTTAGTCAAGGATATCTGGTACATTTTTGTCTTGATGAAATTTTTTTTAGGAATCGTTTGAAAATTTTTGAGCGTCCTGAAAAACAGGTTTGTACGAATGTGTTTGTCTGTCTGTGTATCCTAAACTGAGGGTCAAGTTCCTCAGCCAGCCATTTTGAATAAATATTCAAAATTTTAGAGGATTTTCCAAATTTTTGAGACCACTTTTTTCAACATCTAAAAGTTCTATGTACGACTATTTCTAGTGCTGGGAAATTCGAACAATTTATCCCTACGAATTTTTCTGATAAAAAAAAATTAGTGCAGTTATAGCATTTTCAAAATCCAAAACAACAAAGGAAAATGAACATTTTAAGCTAAACAACGCACGACATGCCATAAAGTCAAGAAAACAAAAACATTTCTTTTTGAAAGCCCTAAAAGATTATCATAAGAACCTTTTGATTTTTCGTGAAAAATCGAGAATTCAAATTTTGATCGCACAAAAAATAATGAAAAATTCCATTTTTCCGTCAAACCATGGAAGATGCGAAAAAATATGATTTGACAAAAATTATGCATCCGAAAAAGATCTGCAAATTTGGTATGAATCACTTTCCTATAGGACACGTAGTTTTTGTTTTATTCGTAAAAAACAACATTAAAAATGAAAAAAAATGAAATTTTGGGACAAACAACATAAGCTACGAAAAAAAAAAATAATAAAAGTTGCTTACCCACAAAAGAGCTACAAATTTCTTATTAATTATTTTTTGATAGGATGTGTAGTTTTTTTTTATTCGTAAAAAACAATATTGAAAATTAAATTCTTTGACAAACGACACAAGCTACGAAAAAAATATCAGGCAAAACTTATTCACCCAAAAGAGAGCTACACATTTTTTATTCATTATGTTTTAATGAAACGCGTAGTTTTTGTTCTAAACGTAAAAAATCACATTGAAAATAAAAAATATATTTTTTAAAAACGACACGGGGGACGAAAAAAAATGAGGAGACAAAAGTTTTTCAAGCAAAAAAGATCTACAAATTTGTTACAAACTCTTGTTACAAAAATATACTGAAAATAACAAAATTAACTTTTTGGAAAAAGGACACAAGCTTGAATAATATTTTATTTGACATCATTTTCCGCTTAAATTATATCTACAAACTTTCTTAGAACCACATTGCCCTAGAATGTGAATTTTTAGTTTAAATCGTAAAAACTAACATTGAAAATGAACAAATCAAATTTACGGAAAAACGACACAAGTTGCAATAAAATATTCAATAACAAAATTGTGTTTTTTCCCATAGGACGCGTACTTTTTTTTAATTACAAAAACAAGACAATGAAAATACTTTTGTTTCAATAACAATGCATATTATGAATTAAAATACAATAATATAAATTTATATATTTTTCAGCCAAGAAAGAAAAAAATCGTGCCAGGCGTTTTTGAGAAAAAAGATTTTTTCGTTTTTAGCATGTATTTTAACGAACTTCAAAATTTTATTTTGTAAATTTGTGCTTTTATTTCAATAAACAATACAAGAAGCATGTTGCATGCAAATATTTGGGTTTCCGGGCTTCATAGTAAAGAAAAATGGGTTTTTTATTCCTAAAATTGAATAAAAATTTTTAGCGATTAGAAATATCATTTTTCTCGAAAGCGACGCAAAATATGAATGATAGTTCACAATGGAACATAGTTCTACTTCCTAAAATCTGCAAAAGTATTTTTTTTTTAAATCCTTCGGGGTCAAAATATATCTTATATAGCACTATATTTTTACAAGTTTTCATTAAAATTGAACGACGACTTGCAGATTTTCTAAAAAATTTACACATTTACATATAATTTTGATAATGGAATTCAGATACTCATTTCAAAACAGCAAAAGCATTTAAAAAATGTATATCATTGTAATAGAAATATGTTAATTATAAATAAACTTTTATTATGCGAATAATATCCAATATTCAATTATATAACCTGAAAATAAATGATCAATATATGTTCTTTAATAGGGAAAAATTGAAGTTAAATCTTCACTTAATTTAATATTGCGACAAAAAATAATCATTTAATATTAATTTAATCAGTTCACAACATAAAAAGCATTAAACAATTATTTTCATTGAAACCTTACAGTTAATAATCAATTTAAATTTAATCTTTATTTAATTTAATATTTTTAACAAAATTAATCGATTAATAATTAATTAAATTGTTTACAAGATAAAAAGCACCAAACTATTATTTTCATTTAAAGATTTAACTAATTTTTACTTTATATTTTTTTAAACTTGAAATTTCATTTCTAAAAATTTGAATTATTAATAACTTTTTTATACTAATTTTCGAAAAACTTAAAACTCATTTAAGCATTAAAAAAATTAAAAAACATTTGAATCTTCCCGCAAGCAGGACAAATGTTTTTTCACAGTAATCATGAACATGGAAAAAATAATTTAGTTTTTCAATAAAAAAATGATACAAATCTAATTTGGCAATATTGCTTCATCTCGACAAAATGTACGATACTTATCTTTGTAGAGGATAGTAAGTATTCAATAAAAACTAAATTCGAATTTTTTCTCAAGTTTGCGTTTTGATAGAGTAGAGTTTAAATTTAAATGGAAATTGAAGAAATCTAATGTAAGGAATTGAAGTATAATACTTATGTACCTCTATTGAATCTTGATTGATTCGCCCAGTTGGAACATAATCGAAGTGATACTTCTCTAACAAAAGAGATGTCAAATCTATCATGGACGTAATGGTAACTCTTAGTCCTTCACTTGTGTTTCCAATTAGATAATCATCGGATTCTAATTCTCTGTTGTGCACCAGTCTTTCCCAATCATCCAGCCAGTCCAAAAATTCTCGTAAAACCTAAAAACACAGAATTATACATATAACCTTATGCAAAAACAGCAACCATAAACATCTTAAGTCAAGTAATCTTAAAACAAAATCCGCACAGCCAAGTCTAAGACCTTCTTCGCCTAATTTATTGAGAGCATCGAAGAAGCTGTTTAAACGAAGACAGCAATCAGATGTAGTTTTGCACGCCGCAAATGTTTCTGGAAAATATTCTCGTGCCTTCAGCAGTCCTGTGCCCATCGATCGACTGAATATCTAAAATGAGGATTCTAACATGCTTAAAATGTTGTTATCACTTACTTCCAAATTTCATTTTAGAAACGAAAGCGCACCTATACCGCTAAAATTACTCTCATTTTTAGCATGCTATTTAACTGCAGATGGAAAGAAGTAATTATAGGGCACTATTTTTCGGTTGGATTGTTCCGATCGTGTTTATAAATTTTTTGGAAATAATCCCACTTGATCGGATTTTCCCTTGGATGAACCTGTAATAAAGGAAGTCATATGTTATGTACAAAATACGTTAAGTAAATATTTAAATTAAATTTAATATTTGTATGATTTGAATATTTACCTTCAATTGACCATTTCCATGTAAGCGATTTCGAATACGTTTCATAACATGTGGTGTATCTGAGAACATATACACATGTCAACCTTCGACAGTGGGGTGAGGAAATGAGCTTTGAACGTTGTTTAACTTGCCACTGACACCCATTATGGAACAGAATTTTCTATTTGTAGCCGCTTACTCCATGATGACCCCGTTAATTACAGCCCCTGCTTTTTCTAATACTGAAATTTCTTGTATTATCAATTTCGTAAGCATTGTTCCATTTGCTGCACTCTTAGAAAAATCTGTACTGGATTTAGTATACATGTAATGGAAGCAAGAATGCACAACATGAAATTAAATTTAGTATTCCAGCGTACAGTAAAGTTAGTATATGCATATACTGAATTTAGTATGCACGTACATGAAATTTAGTATACGCGTATGTTAAAGTCAGTATACATGTACACTGTTAGAAATTTCTGTAGGAATTTTCAGAGACGCGTCACTAAAGCTTTATGCAGAAACCGTTTCTAAATTTTCCTAAACTGTAACCGAAATTTCAGCAACGGTAACTGCATAACGCTTCAGTCACATGTTTCAGAAAATTCAGTTACAGTTTAGGAATTTTCAGTTACTGTAACTGAAAATTTCAACGGGTTATAAAATTTTTTTGGGTCATTAATTTTAATACAAAATGTGTAGTTTATATTTGTCCTGAGAATATAAATAGTAAGCAAATATGAGTGAAGTTAATACAAACGACTTCTCATGTATATTTATGTTATAATAGTGCGTATTAGTTATTTGCATACAAACTTCGGTCGTACATAGACTTACTATAATTTATATTTTTAAGACAAATAGACACTGCAAATTTATATTAAAATTAATGAACCAAACAATATCCGTTCCTTGATGTACGTTGTAAATCAATAAATGGGCGCAATGAGAGAGAAAGGGAGCATCCGATTAAAAATAACAGACTTAACCTATCTAGCCAGGAAGGTGTCATTTGACGTAAATAGCGGACTCACCATCTATTTGGAACCTGGATCAAATCCTTTTGAATATTGAATTATTCCAATACATTTTGCACTTTATTGCCGCCGATTTCCACTGAACCACCATGTTTTGTCTCCTCAGAACACGATCAAGAAGGAACGAGTGCGCATGCAACTGCGCACTTCCTTCGGTTACGATAACTTATTTCTGTTACCGTTTAGGAATTTTGAAAAACTATTTGTAATTTTCAGATACCGTTTCTGAAGCTTAATGAAAATTTAGTAAATTTACTATAAAAGTTACTGAATTTCGTTTTCAGCAACATAATTTCGTGAATCCCAGTTACTTTAGTATCTTAAATGTGTCGGAATTTTCCGAACATTTCTAACAGTGTATACTAAATTTAGTATACGCAATATACTAAATTCAGTACACGCGTTCCGTTTCACGTGGGTTCCGTCTTCATCATCTGTAAAAATGATCAGATGAAAAATGAAATTAAAAAACAAAGTTTTAATTTTCAAATAATCATATGGTTAAGCTACATGTACGTTAATAAATTAAACATACCTTTTAAAGAGAAGACTGCGCATATCCTCGCAGAAAGAAGCCAAAACTTTTAGCATTAAAAAGAACTCAAACAAATGCCACCGGCCACGTTGCCCAACTCGCGTAAATCAAAACGCGCTTGCGCAGCTGAATATAGTAAACACGCATATGAATTTTAGTGTACAGAAGCTATGAAATTCATATGCGTGAAAGAAATTTACCGTACAATTAATAAATTTAGGATACATACAGGGTGTCCCAGTACTCAAGGTACATTTTTATATTTTTGAATTCCCCATACCAAATGGAGTTGAAAATACCAATAAAAATTGGTTGTAAAGTTAATAATTAACGAGTTATTAACAATTAAACATTAACCAATGGGAAGCATGCGTTAGATGGCCGACAATCCTTTAGAGATCCTCAAGGGAGAGTTGAGTCACGTTTCCCCCTCCAATGATCGCCGTTGTACCGGAATTTGATATTTCACTGCGGCGCGAAAAGTTTGAAAAATGGCGTGTAGCATCGAGAAATTTTCGTATTGAAGAAAAAATATTAAAAAATGGAAACTGTGTAATGCAGGCCCATTATTCACTATAAACTATTTCGTTTAGTTTATTTTTATTGAAGCTATGATGTGTGAAGTGTGATATGCGAGTTTTGTGATTAATGAAGAAGTGAAAAAGAGGTTGTGTATAACCTACTTTCCAAAGAAAAATATTGACAATATTTTTGTGAGATATAAGTGTTTTGCAAAAACTTCGAGAATCGTGGATTCAAAATATCAATCGAGCAAATTGGAAAGCAACTGAAAAATCATGTGCTTGTGATGTATAAACACTCTTTTATTTACTGAAGTGAAATAATATATGGTCAAAGCAAAACTTTATTTGCAACAAGTTTAATTACAGGTACATTTCGCATCTGATATTTATTATTATTATTATTTTTAGAATATGAATTTATGAAATTTCATCATTTAAATCTTCATCATTTCCTACAATTTATTTTTACTTTATTTGTATGTATAACCTTTACGAACCAAAGCTTTGCTTCCAACCTACCAAATGCATTTATTTAACCAATATTATTTATGGAAATTCGTCTTATATATGTGCCTGAAAGTGATTTTTAGTTACATTTCGTTAATTTAAAATGTTTAGTTCAATTATATTCTCTTTATTTTGTATTAAATCTCTTGTGGAATGAACACTCTATTTGAAAATGGCGTCATTTTTAGAATAGCAAGTTCCGGTACAGCGGCACCAATCAGAATTTGAGTAACCCGCGTCTCAACTCTCCCTTGAGGATCTCTAAATCCTTATGCCGCTGATGAGGGTGTGTGCGTAAAAGAGGAATTTTAAATTTGCAGGAGGTTGTGAATATCAATGGTGCAACTTCACACGGAAACTGAGCGACGAGATATTAAATCTTAGAAAATATTTTTTCCTTTAGAATACTCGTCGAATCACTGAAAAGGTCTTGTTTGATGACAAACTCTTATCCATTTTTTAAAAGACGCAAAAAGTCAGCAAAGTTGGGTATTATTAAAACTTCTCCTTGCTTTCTAAAAATAATGCATAACTTTCAGTTGCATGATTGAAATTTAGATTTTAAACGTTTTTTCGGTAGTCCTTTGATGAGGGGAGGCAAGAAAGAAGGTCTTATTTTGACTGGAAATTGTTGCCTATTTTCAAAATTAGGCTAGGTTGAAAATTATTTACAATTCTTATGATTTTCAGAAAATAATTAATTGCTTCCGGTGGCATGATGGGAATTGATCTTTTAAAAATATTTTGGGTAGTTTTTCAAACAGAGGAGACAACAGACGAAGTCTCGATTTGACGACAAACCCTTACAATTTAATTAAAAAGAGGACAAATTCCACCGAAGTTGGAAATTATTTACACTTTTCATAATTTTCAGAAAATAATGTATTACTTCCGGTAGCATGGTCGAAATTGGTGAATTCAAAGTTATTTGGGTATTCTTTATACTTGGGTTATAATTTGGGTAGTTATTTGTGTAGATTATACTATTTTTCAATCAAATTTTGTTAATGTACAGTTATTGTTAAAAAGGTAATAAAAAAATAGTGGTATGGAAAAATCTATCACCCTCCATATTTAGTTTGAAGATTTGTTGTTTTTTTTGTTGATCACTATTATTAACCCCAGTGATCAACAAAAAGAACAACAAATCTTCAAAATAAAAAAATAGATTTAAAAAAAAGGTTAGTCTCATTCATCATTTTTTGAAAATGTGCAAAAAACATGTTTTTTGTACTGAGTTAAATGCAAGTTTTTTATAAAAGATTCATGAAACTCCGGGAATTCATGAAATTCATGGAATTCACAGAATTCATGAAATTCACGGAATTCACGGAATTTACGAAATTCATGGAATTCAAGGAGTTTATGGAATTTAAGGAATTCATGAAACTCAAGGAATGTACGGAATTCAAAGAATTCATGAAATTTAAGGAATTCACGGAGTTCATGGAACTCGCGGAATTCATGTAATGCCACGGAATTCACGACATTCATGGAATTCACGAAGATAATGAAATTCACAGAATTCAAAGAATCAACGGAATTCAGGGAATTCACGGAATTTATGGAATTCACCAAATTCACGGAATTATTGAATTCACGGAATTCTCGAAATTCAATGAATTCGAGGAATTTACACTGTTAATACCGGTAAAAAAATTGTCGGTACCAGTAACACAAAAATTACTTTTGTTATTTTTGTACTGGTACCGACCATTTTTTTACCGGTTTTTGAACCGAATATGAAATTTAAGGAATTCAAGGACTTTCTGGAATTCAAGGAATTTATGGAATTTAAAGAATTCATGAAACTCAAAGAATTCATGAAATTCAAGGAATTTATGGAACTCGCGGAATTCTTCGAATTCCGTGAATTTCATCAAGTCTGTGACTTCTGTGAATTCTTTGAATTCCATACATTCCTCGAGATCCATGAATTCCTTATATTCCTTGGATTCCATGAATTCCATAAATTCCACGAATTCCGTAAATTCCATAAACTCTGTGAATTTCATGAATTTCATGAATTCCGTGAATTCCTTGCATTCCATGAATTCCTGAAATTCCATAAATTGCTTGAATTTCATGTATGGTTCAAAAACCGGTAAATCCCAGCTTTTTATTCTTCGCAATATTTTTGAAAAGGTTCTGCAAAAATATCGCAAAAGAGCAAGTTTGCGAGAAAAATTCGAAAATTCGATTTTATCAAAAAGAATTCTCCTATCGACAAAAGTTATTTAACCCCCATAAAACTCACAAGATATCATCCTTATGAAAGTAAAAATTCAACAAAAAATTGGCAAAAATATAAGTGTGGGTTTTTTTGAAAAAGCGACTTTTCATATATTTAAAAAACCCGCCATTTTATTAATTTTAAACCTTTTAAAATATTTTTCTGTGGATTTCAAAATAGGATAATAAATTCCATCAAAACAAGAAGAAAACGATAAATATCTCAATCAGGTCAAAAATTATTGAGGATTATAAAGAATTCGGAGTTTTTGAAAAACAAAGCACAAAATTCAAATAGAACATAGAACATAGAATGTTATTATTTTTTATTCCTGGGAAAATATGTAAATAAAAATTATTTAATTTGAATGATCTTGAAGATCGAAAGTCATGTTTTTAATTTTAAATCTTCAAAATTGAAGAAATTTCAAATGTAAATCATCAAAATTACTAATTATTTATTGTAGATTCAAAAAATTAAAAAGTCTTCTATTTTAAAGATAGATAAATAAAAATTCAAAAATTTCGATGATTTTGAATATCGAAAGTCAAGTTTTCAATTCTAAATGTTTCAAATTGAAGAAATTTCTAATGTAAATAATCAAAATTACGAATAATTTCTTTATTGTGAATTTAAAAAATTTGTCTTTCTTAGTTAAAAGTTAATGTACTTTGTTGAAATCTTTTTTCTTTTTTAACAAATCATTTTCTTGAATAAAAACTAATCTATTTTTTTGAAAAATCATGCATTTTGATAAGAATTAGTCTTTTTTGTGAAAAATTAATATTCTTGGTTGAAAATTCAATTACTTGGTTTAAATTTGAACTGCTTTGTTAAAAATTGATTTTTTGGTTGAAATCGACTTAAAATCTTATGCATTTCATATTGAATTTAAAATAGTACCTAACAGGGATTTGAAAATTCCTCGTTGTTTAAAAAATTAACTATTTTGTGAAATTTTTTTTTCGTAAAAAAATTAATCTTTTCAGCTGAAATTGCAAATAATTCGTTTTTGGTAGAAAATTTATCTTTTGGAGATGAAAATTAAACTACTTGGTTGAGAATTGAACTGCTTTGGTAAAAATTCATTTCTTTAATAAAGATTCTTGATTCAAGTTGGAAATGGTTTGGTTGAAAATTAAACCATTTTGTTGTAAATTCCTTTTTTTGAGAAAAGATTTTTTTCTATTTTCATTTTTTTAGTACAAATTTAACTGCTTCATTTTTTTTTGAAAATTTGTCTTTCTTAGTCGAAAAATTAATGCATTTTGTTGAATTCAAGTTTATTTTGCAGAAAATTAAGATTCTTCCTTAAAAATTGATCTTCTTGATTGAAAACTAAACTATTTTGTTGGAAATTCACCTATTTGGTTGGAAATGTATATATTTTGTTAAAAATTCGTCTTTTTGTAAAAAATTAATATTCTTGGTTGAAAATTCATATTTTGCATAAAAAATCCGATTATTTGTTTAGAAAATAATCTAGATTGTGAAGTATTTAACAATTTTGTGAAAACTTGACCAAAAATGCGTTGGCACTAATTTTTTTTTAAACTGGACTTGAGAATTATTTTTCAACAAAGAAAAAGAGAATTTTCAACAAAATAGTTAAATTTTCAACGAAACTGATGAATCTTTGATGAACAAAAATTCTAAACAAAAACTGTAATAATTGAAATTTCCACCCATTTTTTTTCAATTTTCAAAAAAAAAACTGTTAAATTAAACCAAAAAATACGTATTTCAGGCAGAAGAGTTGAATTTCCAACCAAGAAAGTTTTTTCAATTAATAAATAAAAAAAATTTCATCCAAAATGTTGGGTTTTTGAGGCATGAAGACGAATTTTTGAAGATCAAAAACAGTTGAATTACGACCCAAAAATATGTATTTTCTAACAAAAGAATTAATTTTTCGACTAAAAAAGATGAGTTTTCAACAAAATAAGTGCATTTTCAATTTTGAAAGAGATAAGAAAACTAAAAAAAATAAAATAGGTACATTTTTAGTAAAAAAAAAGCATTAAAAAAAACAAATTTTGAAAAAAAATGAATTTTCAACTAAAAAAGTTAAATTTTCAACAAAAATAGAATAGTTTAATTGTAAGCTAGAGAAATAAGTTTTTAAACAAAGATAATACATTTTTAACGAAATAGTTAATTTTTCAATAAAACAGATGAATTTTCTAATGAAAAGATTAAATGTCTAACAAAAAAGTTAAAATTTCGACGAAAAATGGAATAGTTACATTTTTAGTTGAAAAAAATGTAAAATATAATATAAAAATAAAATATATAAAATATATATAAAATCATAAAATTTATGTTTAAAAATTAAACTGTGTTATTTTTATTTTTCAAGTTGAAGAATTTAATTCTAGATTGAAGAAATTAATAACAAATCAACAAAAAAACAAACTATAAACAATTCTATTCGAGTTCTTCGTTTCTGAATCACGCCCTTATTCAATTCAAGTCTTCTAAAATATGAAGAGTTTTTTTATAACCATTTTATGACTGTATACATTTTTTTGTAATCTTTCTGATAAAAATTCCAAGACTGTTGTTCCTTGACTGCGCTTAAAAACTTCCATGACTTTATATAATTTATCCATGAAAATTTATAACCTCTTTATAGGAAGTATACGAGACTTCATAAAAATGACGGCCCGTCCAAAAGTCCAGCACTAATCTACGAAATTTTCGAAGACTTATTTTTTCCGTGTAGGTGTTGACTTTGTGCTCTGGAAACATAAATTGTATTATTCTCTTTTAATCATTACACTTCTGATGAGGCTATAATATTATAGCAAAATGCATTTACATTTCCAAAAATAAGTATGGTTTATTTCAAAACCCATAAAGCTTAAGGCCGAAGACCACAAGACAAAACCACCTTCAATACTATTTTTGAATCTATAATCTTCAAAAAAATTTTATTTTGTTGTTGTAAATATGGAAAATAATCATAGTTCGTTTAAGCGTGCCTGTTAAATCGTGTACTCCGTGCTAGATAATTTTTATTTGTCTCGTACATCGCGTTCTGTCTGTTTACTTCTCACACTTCCTTATCTTTTAAAGTTCAAGGTCGAAACATTAAAAACTGTAATTTTGGTGATCGGTCTTGGAATTTTTTTTTTCTTGCATAGCTGATCAGTTTTCTACTAATTCAAATAGTGCCGATTCGTTTACTAGTAATTAGTAAAAATCTACTATTTCAATGAGTAAGAACTATTTATTCGCTCAAATTTCTTAAACAATCAGTTCAGAACACAACAAGCATTAAACTATTATTTTCATTAACCCGTGCAGAAATCGCCCGATTTAGTACGTGATACCGATCTGGCCCCGATCGGGATTCCCGATCTGGCCCTGATCGGTAGAACTCTGTGGCCCATACTTGGGCCAGGCCGGGCCAGACCGATTTCCTACTGAAGCGCCACCTCCATGCGCTCACAGAATTAGTGCTGGTCATTG
>CAKNWT010282806.1:0-11485 GCA_932066315.1 Andricus coriarius | reverse complement strand
TATTGGTGTCGCTTGAGGCTTTCTTCGCTTGGACATCCTTGCTCGACTCGGCATATTCATAGCTTGAGACTTTACGTACAGCACATGCGGAGTTTTGATTTTGTAACAAGAAGCGTGTTCGGCTACTTTCGCCAGATAAAAGATTCACAACATGCTTTGGGTGTATTCTTTCCTTGTATTTCGTGACGTATTCGACTTCTTTTACAAATTGCAGGCACCGCAAAGTACTTTCTATTTACTTTTCCATTGCATTTGGTCGATTTGTTCAATATTGGCAATTTGAAACATTTGCTTTTTATCATAAATAATTGAGAATTATCATTTTGATTATGATAGACAGACGCAAGTTACTCTCACGATTCTATTGAAACAAAAAACTCATTTTTCGAAAAAATGGTGCTTAACCAAGGTTTTTCCGTTGTACGGCAGTATAATATTAATGCATTTTATGAAGAGTAAAGAAGTTATGGTCATTTATAATATTTGAAAAATTGGTTTTTCATAGTTAAACGTTTTTCATTAACGTAATTCAAACTTGATGCTAGAATGAAAAAGATTCCTTGATTTGAGACGAATCGATTGACATTTAATACTAATAAATTTTATTGAAGAGTACGGAAGTCATAGTCATTAATATAATTTAAAAAGTCTGTTTTATACAGAAAAATGTTTTTAATAATATAATTCAAAGTTCATGCAAGAATATAAAATATTCCTTGATTCTTGACGTTTTGATTGACCTATTTATATTTCTTTTTATTTTCACTTCATCTATGTGGAAGCAAATAAATTTTCTAATTAATCATACAAAGTGGAATTACCCAAGGTCAGATTTACAGCTAGTTCAATTTATTCACACATCTCAAGCCTTATGTCCTAAAGAACTAAGTTCCAAACTACATGACCCAAACTGGAAAACCAAAAATAATAATTCAAGTTTAACCAAATGTGTAAATAACTCAAAAGAAAAAGATTACTCAGAAAGTCGAACGTAATGACAATAATAAAAATGAAAAATGCAGCTGCTGAGGCATGATTTATACAAACACGGAGAAAAATGAGGTATAAGAGTTTAATGATAATTAATTATTAATGGATATTAATTGATATTAATTGATATTATATGTTTAATGATAACCAAATTTCAGGAATAGATGCAGAAGACACGGGAAGGAATGTGAAACTACACACTAATCATTAAAAATGTATATCTCTCCTGCGTAAAACCTTATTGTTTAATACTTTAAAGTTATTGTATATACACTTCGTACGTTACCACCTGCAGCTTAAGTGCGTCAACCTTTGCCCAAATAAAAAACTAAAGTCGCTCCTAAAAATTGCGTTTTCTCAAAAAAGAATATGAAGCATAAATTTCTATACTTTCTAGCATCAATAATGGAAATCTATATATCGTGTCTCAGTTGGCGGAGGAAGAAGTCTTTTAATCGAAGTATAGTTTATAGTGTTCTATTGGGAACTCGACTAAGTTTGTAGTAGTCCAGTAACCATTCGTGGATGCCCCGCACTCAATAACGTTCGGGCAGCACCGAACCGAAGCTTGCTTGCCTGATACCATAAGACCGACATGCCCAACTCGGGGAAATTTCCTTGGGGAACACATGTTCCGCTTCCACCACTTATTCTCCTGGAGAGCGGAAGTGGTGGTAGACGCGTGCGAGAATCTCTCCTCTGTGAAGTGCGCTGCACCGTAGATACGAAATATCTGTCGGGGTGCTTTGGGGCGACTGACTTTTCAACAGAAAATTTTAATAGGAACTAGAGAGTCTTAATTATTTTATTGCAGTATGTTTACATTTCTTCTCATGAATGTAATTGAAAAGAGAAGTTTACAAAGTGTTTTCTTGTTGTATATTATTGAATATGTTATTATCACCGTTTTTTACATTGTAAATATAATGTACACAAATTTTGGCTGATACTTTCTGCAGTATAACAATCTATTAACATTATGCACAGCGTAGAAAGGTAAGTTATAGAATTTAAATATAGTTAAAAAATCTCAATCCTATTCAGTATCAATAAATTCTTATATGTTTAATTAAATATTAGATGCATTAAATGTAATATTCAAAAGTAAATTTAAGCCTAATAAGTTGATACGTTTAAGTTTAAGACTTTAATGTTTAAGTTCGCGTATACAGTTTTCACCGTCCAAGTACCTGCGCATTATCAGGACAGGTAATATTGAGGCAGGATATTTTTTCAAACTGCAGTCAGGTGCATCTTAATGTACGAATGCTATAAAAAAAGGAAAAACTTTACAGGTATATTTAATTAAACATATTGGAATTTATTATTGTGAATAGGATTGAGATTTTATAACTATATTTCAATTCCATAACTTACCTTTGCACGCTGTGCCTAATTTTAACAGATTGTTATACTGCAAAAATTATCAGTCAACATTTGTGTACATTATATATAAAATGTAAAAGACGGTGAAATTCAAATACTCAATAATATACAACAAGAAACCCCTTTGTAATCTTCTCTTTTCAATTACATTAATTGAAAATAAATGTAAATATACTACAATAAAATAATGAAGACTCTCTAGTTACTATTAAAATTTTCTGTTAAAAAGTCAGTCGCCTCTAAGCACCCCGACAGATATTTCGTATCTACAGTGCAGCGTACGTCACATAGGAGAGATTCTTGCATGCGTCTACCACCGCTCTCCAGAAAAATAAGTGGTGAAAGCGGAACATTTATTCCTGAAGGAAATTTCTCCGAGTTGGGCATGTCTGCCATAAGGACGTTTAGTGATTCTTAGTTTAGCATCCAGATTACCAGACTGCAGAGAGGAACAGATTGCTGCGTTGGAAACCCGGGTTCAATTCTCGGCAACTAAGTTCTTTTATCTAACTCGACTTTTTCTGTTTCAGTAAATAAATGTTGATAATTTCAAGTTAAAAACTTATTGAATATATGTATGTATAATATATAAATAAATGTATGTTTATAAAATGAAAAGTGACTATATCGACCCGTCAACAGCCGCCGTTCTGTGTCCTTGTCAACTCTTTTTGGCCATTTATTCTTTACTGTTGCTAGTATAGGAACGATTCCTATTCTGGGCTGGACTACATACAGTGCACTAGATCAGACCGTCGACAAGATGTACTCTCTGTAGTTGCCTCAGGAAGTTAATACCGCGATTGCACTTGAATCAATAACCCAATTTCAATCTCGAATTTTTTTTACGACGCCAGTTCAGTAATGAATACCTCAACTACCAGCACTAAAGAGCCAATTTTTCACTACCATTTTTTCTGTGAACGTGTTGCCGTTACCTTATTCAATAGTACCCTATTGAAAGCAAATGATAAGCAATTATCTTCTAGTATAATGTATGAACTGTACGCGATAACAGACTTTTCTTCGTGATATCTGCTGCGCTCGAAGGATACGATGGGTTGTGAACGAGCTGTTAAAATGAATGTGATTGGTCAACGAATGAATAATTAGTGCAACCAACGCCTTCTCTCTTCCTTCATCTAGTGATACGCTTCTCTTTTGCCTTGCGAATTTATCAGTTTCGTAAAATAATCATCTACACACTGGTAAACATTGAAAATGGCGAATTCAGATTTTCAACAGTTATTCATCCATGCATATCGTTAAATTAAAAAATTATTTTAAGACAAGTATTGAATTTTTGAAGTATTGAGTTCCTGAATATTCATCTATTCCTAAAATTCTCTTCAATTATGGAATTATCTCATATTTTGATTGCTCCGAAATATTGTTAATTATTCTAGAATTCAGGAATCTTCTAGAATGTCTCTGATTGTTCTAGAATACTCTGCTATTTTCTAAAATGTATTAGAATAGAATTTTGGTAATGGAAAAATAGCACATATGTCAGTCTGCCATTTTGATAAAATCTACTTTACAGCTTTCATTTAAGAATTAATGAATCAAACATAATATAATAAGTTCAGTAATTTCTTTAAGTGTTCTAAACTTAGCCGTTACAACACGTTTAACCCTCAGGGTACGGACTGGGTTAGCGTAACCCGGGCGGATTTTGAAAGTGGCGTCAATTCGGAATAAGCGATGGGAGGGGGTTCGGACCAGGGGGGGAAAAAACTTTGAGGTAGGAAAAGTGCGAGAGTAAGTTGCCAGCTTCAGTCGACGTCTGCTACCTAAGCTATACGTTCTTAAAATCTGGTGTCGGGTATCTTTCACCCAGTCCGTACTGAACGTTATAAAATCCATTATTTTAATAATATAAACGTTATCTCAAGTAATCAGTATAACATCAGTAGAATCTTTCGTTATGCAAAAAAATGTATCTAGCATAAACTACTAGTACACATCTGCTAGGAAAACGTGTAGATGGCCATTGAGAATGTTTTTTTATAACACATGCATGATTTCAGCCCTTTTCGACGCCTATGAAGCGGGGCTAAAGCTCTACTTTTTACTCCCTAGGGAGTAAAAAGTACTTTTTACTCTCTAGGGACTGAAAAGTGACGTCAGAGGTGAACAATGAAAATTATATGTCTATGAGCTCGCATTTTACTATCATCAGCCCATTCACTGTAAAAAATGTGAGGAAATTTTGGTTGCAGATAATAAAATTTTGCGGTTATTTATGGAAAGTTACCATATATAACTGACCAAATTACCGTAAATTACCAAAAAATTTTCATAATTTTCCGGAAATTTATGGAAATTTTTCAAAATGAATTTTGGGTGATTATTTATTTAAAAAAATGTTTATAAACAATTTTTAATATTTATTAACATTATTTATACCCATGTGATTTTATACCTAAGTATTTTTTGCTTTATAATATTTTTTTGACGACATTTACTATCAGCGTATTGAGTAAACTTTTTTTGGATTTACAAAAAAACGCCTACTTCCAAATCTTCAAAAAAATATAGTTTTTAAAGTAGACCGAAAAATCAATCACACAACTTTAAAGTACGACTTTTCAGCTATTCAACGGTCACCTAAAAACTGTTGATATCTTATTTGTTCATAAAAATATAAGCAATTGAAAAAAAACAAAAATGTTGAGCAAATTGATAGAAATTTGTTTGAATTTTTAACTAAATCTTTTTTATATCGTCAAATATCACAAATCTAATTAAATTTGTGTATTTCTGAGAAAATTTACGATTAATTGAAAAAAAATCAGTTATGATTGATCAATTACGGACTGATTCGCAGTCGATCAAAGTTGGCGGGTTAGGCTAACCCATGTCCGTACGGATCGGGACTTTTTTATAGTCCGTACCCTGAGGGTTAATTAAGAAGATCATGATTTCCAGCTGGCACTTTCTTTATTAATAGTTTTAAAAAGTGGTATAGATCCCTGTTTGCATAAATGAGGTGGAATCATCAAAAGTATTAATTCTTTTAAAGTTATAAACAAATACAATTAATCACTGGATTTACAACTTATCTGAGAACAGTTCAAATAAAAAAAATATACAACATAACCAAAATTACGAAAATGCATGTTTTGAACTAAACTTTGTTTGAATTATTTCGACTGTTTCGAATGTGTTGCTATAATGTAATTCTTATCATTTTGAAAGTAACAACTTCAAAAACTGTTTTTAGGACCATTTTAATGCCTTGCTCCCTCAAAGAGGAAGCTAGTCGTGTCCACCGATGGTCATTTTGAATGCTGGACTAAACTCATATGCACCGAAAGGGATTTCTGCTTAATGGTGGCGTAAAAAAGAAATCTGCCTGTCTAGTACAGTCCATTCCGCAAGAACGTGGCGCTTATATCTGCAAATCAAATGATTGTAATTAAAAAGACAATCTATAGGGAAAAAGTACATTTTATACACTAATGTAAACTACCTAGTAAATTGTCCAATCTCCAGTATTGTCGATTATTGCTTGACATCAATTGGGCATGCTTTCAACCAATCTTTCTGCATACATTGGAGAAATTGACCGCAAAATTTCTCGAAGAAGTTGCGATAACTGTTTAACAGAGCATGCACGTTTTCCCTCAAGTTTCCTCTTCATAAAACTCCAAACATTCTCGATTTGATTTGCATCCGGTGACTATGCAGGCCAGTTTAAGGTCACTATGCCATTTTTTTCTTTTCACGCTGTGTACAAACGACTTCGATGTTTTTGATCGTTATCTTTCGAGTAGCCAATTCGACGTTTCTGTTCCAAACCACTTCTTGGCAGACCTCAATAAGCCTCTCTGATAAATTTTGATCACCCCGGTAAAAATATTTGTGCTTGGTTTTGGCTTGAGTGTCTTCGAAATGTCTCGATGTGTCTCGAATATGTCTCTAGGACCGTGATGTCTAGCTCCGTCTCACCAGCTAGACATTGGAGATACCCGAACTTCACTCGCATTTATGGCTGTAAACTGTGCCAAGCCAAGACAACGAAGACTTGCCTTGATAAATATACCGAATTGCTTTTAAAGAAAATTATATTAGCAATTTGTGGCCTTAAAATTCCCCAGGGTCCAAATTACAAGAGTTTTCGTTTCTAAATTTTACTGTCCATTATACTGCGACCTCCATAAACTATGGCCCCCACCGGCAGGGCCTGCCATTTCCAGGAATCAGGTAGCTAGGTTAGGACCAAGCAGTTGACATCTGCTGAGGTTTAAAATTTTACAACCTATAAAACTTGTAATTTGTTAATAACTAATTTTTAAATAAGAAATTCGGAACCTATCTGTCTCAACAACTGCAGGCATATAAAATTTTCCGGAAAAAGATTAAAACTGTCATTTTCTAGAAGTATCTAGTGAACTGTTGGAGATAGGAAAAAATGGACAACATTTTTAGATTCGTCACCCAAAGAATAATAATTATTGCAGACAAATAAAGTTATTACTACATACTAAATAAATACCATGAATATAAATAATATAAACATTATACGAAGTTTCAAGCGGTTTAGAGCGGATTAGTGATGACCCTCAGAGGGTCTGAGACATCACAATAAGTATGGTTCCGTCTCACTAGCTAGACATACAGAATGACTTGAGACTGCCTTGGATTGGTCTTTACCCAAGCCAAACTCAAGCACAAATATTTTTAGCCGGGCATTCTTACTGCGTCTAGATTTTCAGTAAAGAAGACTAACGTTCCAAACCCTCGTGTATTGAAGTAACCCCAAGCATACATTTTTATGGAATGCTTAACAGTACGCGCCGACAATCGACGATGCAAATCCAATCGAGAATGTTTGGAGCTTTATGAAGAGGAAACTTGAGGGGAAACGTGCATTCACTGTCAATCAGTTATCACGACGTCTTCGAGAAATCTGGCGGTTATTTTCTCCAATGTATGCAGAAAGATTGGTTGAAAGCATGCTCAACCGATGTCAAGCAAAAATTGACAATGCTGGAGATTGGAAAATTTACTAGGTAGGTGCATTAGTGTATAAAAAGTACTTTTTCCCTATAGAGTCTCTTTTTAATTACAATAATTTAATTTGCATGATAAAAGTTACTGGAGATGATAGCTCAGACATAGACGATAAAGAAACGCCCACCGTGCCAGCGCCAAGTCGGTCAAAGGTGCGATAAAAAAGGATTCTTAGCAATCGATTTTTTCGTTAATCACCTGTCGTTAACCAGCGCAATGAAATATACACCATATTGTAGAGGGCAATTAGTACTTTCAGAAAATATACAAGTGCCACCCTCCACCCGGTCAAGTACCCCCGGCACCGTGGCCTAAAGGGGGTAATTAAAGTTAACTAAGTGTGTACGTCGACCAGAACGATAAGAAAAAACGTAAATGAAAGCTCTAAGTCCTCTGAAATAGGCGGCATGGGCATTTATTTGCAAAATTTATTTGCTTCGGCTGCAATATTTCAGAAGGAACGGTAAGTTTTCATCTTCGTTGGGGGCGTGGGGTGCTGCGTGGGTGCGGTGGGGAAGGTTTCTGAGGGTTTCAGTTCACGAATTAACGATGCTTACTCCTCACTAGGGTTGGTAAATCGCAGTGAACAGTCGACTTTCGTCTTTTCGATCGACTTCTTACGCGTCGACTTTCAAAGTCGATTAATCGATGAAAAAAGTCGACTTTTTCGACTTTTTTCGACTTTTTCGCCAGGACTTAAATTTAATTTACTTAAAATAACTTATTTTAAACCTAACTTGTTTAAAATTACTTTGACTAACTTTAAATCACTTTATCCTACTGTAAATGAAAGAAAAAAGGAAAAAATATACACTTATTAACTATTTATAAAGAAATATATTTTTTAAATCTTTTAATACATTTCGGTAATTTGGAGTCATTCAAATCATTTTTCAACAAAATATTTTGCATTTGAGCCACGCCAAAAGAGAATTTGGCTGAGATGCTTTCCCGAAATGCGTGTACGCAGCTGATTAGCTATCAGACCTGCATGAGGAAAAAGCCTTTCAGAAGGAACTGATGTAGCCAGTGTTGGCAAAACTTTCATTGCCACCTTCTAGACATGTGGGTAATCCCCCTTCACAAAGTTCCACACGGCCAAAGCATTCGGATTATATTTTCGACTCACCATTGGCATAGTCAATTTACTATTAGGAGGTACTAAACTTGTAATTTTATTAGGTATTTCAGATTTTAAAAGGGGTGGACGGGTGGTCTGGGACACCCTGTATATGTAATGGTCATTATATATCTAAGAACTGAAAAGGGGTTCACTCAACAGGCATGAAAAACGTCCATGTTCATGCATGAGTTACGTAAAAGTCTAATGCATAGTCTGTACAGTGATTATTCGTTAGCGCTTATTGTTCGTTCTTCACGCTTAGGGCTAAAATTTCATAAAAGTAGAAAAATGCTGAATCATTAATCTTCCTTTCTTTAAAAAAAATTTTTTTTTATGTCTCAGCGGAAGTTAAGTGACCACGTCATAAAAGTTGCATACGAGAAATAAACGGACCGGATTTTCGAGATGATGTTAGTGATAACACATTCTTCTTTACTTTCCTGGTTCACTGGTTAAGATGAAGGAAGTTACAAGTTATCGCTGACGTGCGATAACACCTCATAGGCAGTTTATTATAACAAGTGAGCATTGTCCCTGGATTAATCTTGTAGATACAAGGAGTAGTCGCTGATATCAGGACATCAGGACGACCGTGAACCGTGTTCCTGGCGACGAACTACCAGTCGCCGTGTGTCAGACACAATCAGCAAATGAAAAGAGAAGAAGATCGGGGAAAGGTTTAATTACGACCGTTTGTGCTGTCGTTCGCGCAGCTCGCAAGGCGCGACGACCATTTGCGATAAGTATCCAGAAAACAAATTGGATTTCCTTCTACGGTCAGACGACGAACAAAGGGCCGTATAAAAGCCAATCCGGGACGTTCTCGCGTCCTGTTCCACTGAATGAACATTTTTACTTCGCTGCTCTGATATATTTGCGGATCATTAGAGCAGTGATAAGGAAATAAAAGGTAAAAGACCATCAGAGAAATTACTGCTCGTGAGTTAAGTCTTGAAAATTGGGAACAAAACGTGGGATTAAGCATCTTTAAAAGTGGAATAGCTTCTAAACCAGTGCTACATACAAAATTTGAAAAAATGTAGTTCTTGTCGAGCTTCATGTGGTGCTAACTCTTCAAATAAATTAATAATTAATTAACTTCCACAAATGGCAATCAACAATACATTGTTTGCATTCAACATAAATTAAGGTAAGAGGCATTCATGCAATGCACTTTTTGTGAATTTTAGTTCCCTATGTCAAGCATTTTCCGAAATTTTTGAGTCTTTTCCCATTGTTATTAAGAAATTGACTTATGTGACTCATCGTTTGAAAGTACATTTAACGTAATACTGGAGCATTTCCACAAACGTAAGATTACATACCTAACTTTTAAGAGTGCAACTCACTTACTCCTTGTCCCAAATTAATCAAATCTTTACCACGATTGTTAAGATTCATGAACAGTTGCCAATTGGCAATGATTACGAATTTTAAAAGACATTTTTTTTTATTTGCGTCCATTATAGACAAAAACTGTCATTCTTATTCAATCCTAATTATTAGCAGGGGATTTTATTTCGCGAAAGATTCTGTACAGTTATATTTTATTAGTATATTATTGTCTCAAGCTTAAGATTGTAAATCAAAAATAATATAATAATAACAGTAATTTCTTTAAGTGTAGTAAACTTAGCCGTATTATATATCAGGGTGTCCAAAAAGTAACGAAACACCTAAATAATTTTCCAGGTAAAATATTTTTCAAAAACGTCAAGGTCATTCTTGAAGTAACTTTTAACAAGGAATCCAGTGGTGACCTTGAATTCGACCTTGAGCTTGACCTTCAAGGTTATTTCAAGATCAACTTTGTTTTTTTAAATGGGAACCCCTATTTTTGACAACGGAAATCGAACGAGCGGGAAACTTTATGTCCAAACATGTACCCAGGTCATGTGTCAAGGGTGACCTTGAACTTCAGCTGAAGGTTATTAGGCTTGACCTAGGTATGGGGCGGGTCCTATCTGTACTGCTGCGGCTCAGGTGTTTACGAAAAACTTTGAGGTAATTCTTAGAGGAACTTTGACAAGGAATCCAGCGGTGACCTTCACCTTAACCTTCACGGTTATTTCAAGGTAACCTTTGTTTTTTCAATTGGGTACCCTTTTTTTGACATCCGCAATCAAAAGAGCAGAAAATTTTGCGACAAGCATAAATTTAAGTCATGGGTCAAGGATGACCTTGAACTTCAGCTGAAGGTTATTAGGCTTGACCCAGGTATGGGGCTGTTCCAATCTGTACTGCTTCGGCTCAGGTGTTTATGAATAACGTCGAGGTCATTCTTGGAGTAACTTTTAACCAGGAATCCTGTGTTGACCTTTAATTTGACCTTCAAGGTCAAAAACAAAATTTTGTAGGAAAAAAAATTGAAAAAAAATCAAATTAAAAAAATTAAGAAAAAAATGTGCGTCTTGGGTATTAATTATGCTAGCACCAAACCCACGAATAATAAAAAAGTCGATCAAAGTATAGTTTTAACTTTCTTCACAAAAAATTTGATAAAATAATGAATAAATAAATTTTTAATTTGATTTTTTTCAATTTTTTAAATTTGTTTACTTGAAAAATTTTGTTTTTGACCTTTCAGGTCAATTTGAAGGTCAAATTAAACGTCACCACAGGATTCCTCCTTAAAAGTTACACCAAAAATGACATAAGCCTTTTTCGTAAACACCTAAGCCGAAACACTACAGATTGGACCCGCTCCATACCTTGGTCAAGCCTAATAACCTCCAGTTGAAGTTCAAGGTCATCCTTGACCCATGACCTAAATTTATGTTTAGACGCAAAATTTTCTGTTCTTTCGATTGCCGATGTCAAAAAAAGGGGTACTCAATTGAAAAAACAAAGTGGACCTTGAAATAACCGTGAAGGTTAAGGTCAAGGTCACCACTGGATTCCTTGTTAAAAGTTACTTCAAGAATGACCTTGACCTTTTTGAAAAATATTTTATCTGGAAAATTATTT
>CAKNWT010282797.1:0-26822 GCA_932066315.1 Andricus coriarius | reverse complement strand
CGTGAAGAAAGGCCGGATTATGAAGAAAGACATGAGAAGCTGATTTTTCTTCATGACAACGCCCCATCGCACACGTCAAAAATGGTCCAAAACTACTTGAAAACACTCAACTGGGAGGTGCTACCTCATCCCGCTTATTCACCAGACCTGGCCCCTTCTGATTACCACCTGTTTTCGTCGATGGGTCACGCGCTCGCTGAACAACACTTCGATTCGTACGAAGACGTCGGAAAATGGCTTGGCGAGTGGTTTGCATCGAAAGATAAAGACTTTTTTTGGCGTGGTATACACAAATTGCCCGAGAGATGGGGAAAATGTATAGCAAGCGAGGGAAAATACTTTTAATAAAGTTTATTTTATTTTCTGCAAAAAAAAAACGAGTTTCTTTTGCCTGAAAAACAGCGGATTTAAGCTTATACACCTGGTAAACACTTTCTCACTTCCGCCACCCACATGCAAGTCCAATACACTTCGTATTATGGCTCTTAAAATGACTCGGGTTTATGCCAGATCCATAATACGTTTACCAGAATGCATTTTTTAATGTAATATTTTAACCACACAATCTAAAGTCAATTATATCTTTGTAACAGAGAGATTATTTTGGAAAAATATTCTTGTTGTTGTGTTCAGTTTTGTAATTGAAAATTGAATGTTTTTGCGCCTGTAAAATGTGCATACAGGGCTGTCTCCAAGAGCACCGATCACAAGGACAATTACTTTAACCGAAAATGCAGGGTACAGTCGTTGCAGCTCCCTTTTAAGGTCTGAATACCTCTCCTCCTTTTCCTTCTCCTTGGCAGTGATGTTTTAGTCGGCTGGAGCTGTGAATTCGACCACGAATATAATTCGTTTTTCGAAGTCTTGGAGAATGATGTCAGGCCTCAAGTGTGCGATAGAGATTGCTGTCCGAAAATCGTAGTTCCAGAAAATTTGGCACTTCTCGTTTTATACAATTGACTCTATCTCCGTCGGGGGTCGCGGCCAACACCGTAAGAGCGACAAAGATGGTAATAAAGCAGTTTTAGGGCTGCATTCTGTCTGTAGAAATGCATCGTTCCCGCGTTAGTGGGACGCTCGGATAGTATGTGTTCTAGGTACTCAGCGTGTGCACGACACGCTCTGCACCTATCGCTGTAAACTTCTGGACATAAAATGCGGCCACGGAATACTAAGGTGGAAATGACACAGTCCTGGCATGCGAAAATGAAACCCTCTGTACCGGAATTAAGTCCTGATGATCTCAGGAAAGCAAATGTTTGTTCTTCCAACACGGAGTGAGGCATCTAGATGGATTAATCCACTTTCCTCACTCACTGAAACTTTGATGCATGCCGTCTCGCCGTGTTAATTTTAAACTGAAGCTGTGCTATACGCTCGCGAGTGATACTCAGGCCTACTGAAGAATCGTTACTTCTATTGTCGCTAAGCAAGGAGACCGCCTTCTCGTAAACTACACAGTTCAGATTCCAGAGATTCACATCTTCAGGGAGTAAATAGGGGACAAATTAGCGGCAGCTAATTTGTCCATCCTGAGAAGGACTTTTTGGTGCATTTTTGTTCTCATACTTCTCATGATGGCATTATCGACTATCTTCAAAGGTGTTCTTGCTGGAACAGCTGGTACGTTCGCTGGAGGCTGTTGCTCTTCTTCTTGCTGATAAAAAGCTTCATAATCGTTTTTGCCCAAGAAGGATACCTGATCTATTAAATACTGAGACGTTTTATGAGCATATTGAGGTGCATATTGAGTCAACGTTCATGTAACTGCTGCATGAATCCTCTTCGCGCCGGTGAGCTTCTTTGCCAATGGGTAAGGATGTCCCTCTTGAGTTGGTCCGACTATTTCAAACGATGTTCTCGAATTTTGAGGTTAGAACTACGGCCCAACAGACTTATAAAAAAACCATTTTTTAAACAAACATACCTAATAGTGATTACTCAACAATCGTACCAGAAGTGATCATTTTGTGGCATCCGGACAGGATAAGGTTAGGCAACCCGGTTCTAACCATTTTTTCTTTAACTGGATCCACTCATACTTTTACGATCGCCAATTAGCTTAGAGGTAGATTTGCTCAACATTACCTTAAGAACAGTTAGGCTGAGCGTTAATCGCTTAAATTCCAGCTCATTGAGATTAGGGATGGAATCAACTCAAAATAATAGACAAGAGTAAGTTACAGCAGTATCCGTTCGGTTGCCCAAAATCATCCTGTTCGGATGCGAAAAAGGTCACTTCTAGTACGATTTATGGGTGGGCTTCCAGCCCATCTAGGTGAAGGATCAGCAATTGATCAAAATCTAGTCATGAATAAGCTCTATCAAAAGCACTAGGGTTGCCACCCCCCCAGCCTGATAGCAACCCTTGACAACCCTTTACCAAAGTCCGTATTTTGGGTGAGTTTCCAGCCCATCGACATTAAGGATCAAACCAACGCCAAAATGAATTTTGAGTCTCCCCCTAACCAATTCATCTGGTGAAATAGTTAGATGGAGACTCCAACTTAAACTTGGCATTTCTTTTATCCTTAATCTCGATGGGCTAGAAACCGACCCAAAGTACGGACTTTTGAAAAGGGTTGCCAAGGGTTGCTGTCAGGATGTGGGGTGGTGACCCTAGTGCTTTTGATACATCTTATCCAGTACTACATTTTGAGCATTTGCTCATACTTAATCTCGATAGGCTAGAAACCGATCCTACAATCGTACTGGAACTATTCTCTTATTCTGAGTTGGTTTCATCCTTAATCTCGATGGGCTGGCATTTTGGCCGTCAATGCTTAGATTAAGTTTTTTTCTACATTTTCTCGTTTACTAATGGATTTAGATAGCTCAAGTTTTTGGAAATAGTGTATTCGCATGAATGCTTTATTATATTTGTATTTTACGGTAGGCTTTTTTTGCTTCCTACTGTAGATCCACCAGGGATCCTTGATTGGAGCCTCTTCGCATGGGGACCGCTGACCTTTTCTTAGTCTTTTAAAGTCGACTAGTGACACCCAAGCCATTTGTCCATCGACATGGAACCTCTTTCCGGGGAGGTCACTAATCTATTTTGAGGGAACATACAGTTCAACGTGGATTCTGAAAAACCAAAGTCTCTTTATAAGTAGACATCAAAATTTGCATTGATATCAGGCTCAGAGATCGAAACCCAGGCCTCCTGCTTGAAAACTCGGCGCGCTATCACCTGAGGGACCGAGGCTCTAGCATGAATGTTATTTATCCCAAAAGTTTGAGATGAATTGCTTCACCTAAGTATTTTGCAAATAATAATCAATTCATCTTTCTCTAAAAAAAGGCGTGTCATGAAAATCTCGAAAGCATTGTTGTCGCTTTTCCTTAATGCTGATTGGGTAATTTAAAAAACTCGACAGAAGGAATGTTGCCAAATTCACACCCATAATTAGGAATTGAGTTGCAGTTGAAGGAGAGTGACAAAGAATGTCACATTTGTGTGCATAAAAGAACTGAAAAAATGTTAAGATTTATTAATGTAAAATTTGATTATATGTTGAGTTGAAATAATTAGTTTTCAACCAAGAAAAAGGGAATTTTCAATAAAATAGTTAAATTTGCAACCAAACTAATGAATCTTTGATAAAAAATATGAATTCTCAACAAAAAGTATAATAGTTGATATTTTCACCAAAAAATACTTTTATTTTCAATAAAGAAAAGAAAGACCGCTGTTGGCGGTCGTGGGTGTGCTGAGCCTATTTACTACAAATCCACCTAAAAAACACTACCCGAATCGGGTAGTGTCACGCTTACCCCTAGAGGCTAGCCGAAAGGGAAATAGCTTAATGATATACAAGAAACTGTTAGATTCAACCAAAAAATACGATTTTTCAACAAAAAAGTTGAATTTCCAACCAAGAAAGATTTTTCGTTCAATAAAGAAAAAGAGGACATCCAAAATGTTGAGTTTTCAAGCCTTGAAGACAAATTTTTGAAAAAGAAAGTTGAATTTATAACCCAAAAATATGCATTTTCTACCAAAGTTAATGAACTTTCGACTAATAAAAGACAACTTTTCAATAAAATGAGTGAATTTTCAACTGCAAAAACAACTATTTTCTAGCAACTAATTGAAAAGCTACATTTTTAGACAAAAAAACTAATTTTCAACACAAAAAAAAACTAATTTTCAACCAAAATTGTTAAGTTTTCAACCAAGGACATGAACTTTTAAGTCAAATGATGCATCTTCAATCAGTTTTTAAACAAATACAATAAAGTTTCAACGAAATAGTTCAATTTTCACCTAAGCAGTTGAATTGTCAAACAAAAAAGTTAAATGTCTATAAACAAAAATTTCAACAGAAAGTAGAATAGTTTAATTTTTAGTTAAAAAAATTAATTTTCAATAATAAAAAAAATTAATTTTCAATAATAAAAAAAATTAATTTTTAACCAAAGAAATAAAATGTAAGACAAAAAGATTAATTTTCTACCAAAAAAGAATAATTTTCAAGAAAATAATTCAATTTTCAATCAATTGTTTTAATTTTTAGTGGAATTTCCAACCTTATAGATGAATCTTTAACTAAAAAAGATCAATTTTCAACCAAAAATAGAAGACTTTAATTTTCAGTCCGAGAAATAAGCTTTTAACCAAATTAAATAAATGTTTAACGAAATAGTTCAATTTTCAGCCCACAATTAAATTGTTAACCAAAAATATTACGTGTCTTTAACAAAATTTTTGAATATACATAGTTATATTTTTATTTTAAAAAAAATTAATAAAAAAAACTAGTTTTCAGCCAAAGAAATTAATTTCTAACCAAAAAAGTTAATTTTCTACAAAAAATAATAATTCTTAACAAAATACTTGAATTTTTAAAGGCATTTCCAACCTTATAGTTGTTTTTTCAAACAAAACGGTGAATTAGGCATCAAGAAGATTAATATTCTACCAGAAAAGACACAGCTCTAACAAAATACAAAAATTTCCAAACAAATAGTTGAATTTTCAACTGAAGATGATCGATGTTCAACCAGGCATGAAACAGTTAAATTTTTAGTTAAAAAAATTAATTATCAACGAAAAAATTAATTTTCAAGGCAAGGAAATGAATTTTTAACCAAAAAGATTTATTCTCCACCGAAAAAGATTAAATTTTTACAATATACATGAATTTTCAACCAAAAAGGTGAATTAGTTACCAAGAAGAATAATTTTCTACCACAAAAGATGAAATTTCAACAAAATACAGAAAATTTTAACCTAGTAGTTTAGTTTTCAAGTGAAGAAGAGACATTTTCAAACAAATATGGAATAGTTAAATTTGCATTCTTAAAAATAATTAAATTTTTTAAAAATAAAATAGTTAAATTTGAAAAAAAAGAATGTCAACTAAAAGGATGAATCAACAACCAAAGAAATGAATTTTGAACCAAAATAGGTTTTTAAGTCGCTATTTACGATTAGCAAATATCTTGAAATTTTCATCAAAGTTATATTAGAAGAAAAATCTTGGGACCAAAGTCAAATTTACATGATGATTCGAGCAAAAACTGATTTAAATACATTGTAAATTCTAGATTTTTCCGTTTTTTTTCTATGAGATATTCATCTTAAAAAATATGGAAAACCTTAAAGTGTAAAGTTTTGAAGTAAAATTTGTCATATTACAGGAACATCGTTTTGACTGCTGTTTTCTGTAAAAAAAAATTTGTTCTGTAAAACTCACAACAAAATGCTGGAAAATAAACTGAGTTTTTTCGAAAGGAAGGGGAAATTAGTGCGCGCGTAGCGCGCACAATGTTCTAGTATCCCTGAAAATGGACAAATCCACTCTAAAGCACCAAGATATTATTAAAATGAAATTAGGTGAAACCAGTGTCGCCTAATTTCAGAGTGAATGTCTCCTCGAAATCAAAGTGTATTTTGGCTGCATGAAAATCTGTTTAATTCAATCTTTATTCTTTTTCGCACTTGAGAGAGAGGACGTACACATAAACTGACGAATTTTTATTATCTAAGTACTCACAATTTCTTTCATCGATGTTCAGGCATTTTCGACATAGAAGCAATTCTATTTTACAATTTGGCTCCGATAAATGATCAACGACCCAACAACGATGATGCCAGACACTATAAGATTTTGGATTTTCCCTTAAACAGTTTTCCGTTAATGTCAATTCCTTTTGTAAATGTTGCTCATATTCTTCTTTAGACCTAGATTTAATTTAACATAAGAATGAGTCTATTTTAAATACAGTAGAATGCACATGTTCATGTTGCAAATGCGGTTGCCGATAAATGATGATGTATTTCAAATTTGAAAAAAAACACATTTTTGACGTAGTTTTAAATAGGTATTTTTATTTAAAAATCTTATAAAGTTTAGTATAAGCAGTCAACGAAATTTGTATTTCTTTTATGTTCCGTATTAATTAAACTAACTAAGGCATTTCAGTTTTTTTTGTATTGTCGAGACCGGCTGCATGTGACAAAAGTCTTATTGTATTTTTAGAATCACTTGTTTTCCATTTGTTTTCCACCGAACTTTATTAGGAACCAATTAAAAATATTAAAACATTAATATTTGTCACAAAAAGGATATTCTTTCCTTTAAAGTTAAAATTAAACATTTATTTTCAAGAAGTAAAATCAAATAATTATTTCACCTTTGACTCCAAATAGTACTATATTGCATATCAAGTGGGAGGCGACAGTCTTTTCGTGACAAGTGGAATGTTTTTAGGGGGAGTCGTATGTGAGGGCACCGAAGGTGCCCCGAACCGTAGACGTGTCCAACAAAAGTGCACGAGTCACGAAAAGGGCCTCCCACGGTACACGCACTATACTTTTCACAACAAAGTCATGAAGAAACAGTAAGTTCCATCGAACGCAGCGTGAGAAGGAGCGTGGAGGTTTATCCAGAAGCTTCACAGAACAAAGTACTTTGAATACAGGGAAAATAAGGAAACTTGACGAAAATAGGCGAATACATTCTTTTAAATAAAATTAATCTAGGTGAAAATATTGCATGTCCAACAAAATAGATAAATTTTCAACCAAGATGATTAATTTTCTAACAAAAAATAAAAGAATTTTTACCAAAATGTATGAATTTTCAACCAGATAGTTTAATTTTCAACTAAAATATTAAGGAGAAGAATAACTTAATAACCTAATAATTCGAATCAATAAAAATATAAAATTTGGAATTACAAATTATCTTTATTGACTGAAACTTATAGAAATTATTATTATAATTATTATATGATGATTATATTTCTTTAGAAAATGTTTATTTATTTAAGAGCTTATTTATTGTAATAATTTGTTAATTACAATTATTCAACACCATCACTTTTTTTGGTTTATCAGTTTTCAACGTTGCGGTTTCAGATTTAGTCGTATTGAAGTGTTTTTTTTGTGGCGAATTAGTCAACTGCTCTGCGTCATCTTATGGTGCAGAAAACTTTATTACGTTCAAAATCATATCTGCAGTTTTCATTTTGTACCCTAAGGATTCGTTGACATAACCTTGTGCAACAGCACTAGACTGCCAACCGCCATGACGTTGTAATTCCAAAATGTTCGCCGCTGAATCCGCAAAGAGTGTAGCTGATGTTCTACGAAACGAGTGACCTGTATACGCTCCTGGTTCACTCAAATTCAAGAACGCTATGATTTTCTCGGGCATGTTTTCAATTTTATTGATGCGAATTACTTGAGCAAACACTAATGCCAAATATTAAAACTACCTGAAAATGAGAAAAATATTCATATTTCTGTAAATAGTGTACTGTGAATACTATCTGCCTGGCTGTCTGTGTGTTTGCTATGTGCATAGACTGTGTATTTGTTTCTGTAATATTTTTATTTGGTAATCATTAACTTATAATTACCTTTGCTGCAAGGTAAATTTCATCTGGAGCATTTTTCAAGAAGTTTTGTAGCTTTCGTAGCATCGAGCACTGAGAGCATAAAGTTGAAGGCTTCAAAGTTTTAATTAATTCTTTGAAATAGACAATCAAACAATTTTCCGACGTTATGGCTTTATTCTCCGACTTCCATTTGGAAAACTTTTCGTATGCCAGATCGTATAGTTTTTTCGACTTTTCTGGCAGCAAATCCAGAGCAGCGAGTTATGCCGCTTCGCGCATTTCAGGAGGTGTGCACTGAAACTCCACTTTCTTCCAAATCCGACATTTTCGTTAATTTTCCACTGCTTTCTAATTAAGACGTGATATCGATGAGGTTATAAGCAGTTATTGATTTTTCTGCTCATTGTGCTCTAACGCAAGCGTGATGGGGAGGCAAAAGTTTGAATTAGGTGAATGAAAAATTGCTCTTTTCAATACAAATTAATAATAAAAGTTTCTAGGTTATTCACAAAACAAGTTAAAAGTTCAATTTATTCAGTTTGAAAAGAAAAAAATTGAAATTTTTGTATGACGAAAGCATTTTTGCATTTATCTAATTTAAATTTTTTCGGAACTTTGACTAGAGCAGCTGGTGCTATCTAGCGGTTGTAAGCTCTCCTATCACTAGGTGGTGAGACGAGCACGCTACAATATCGCTGAAAACATCAAACTATCTCTATCTTTATCTGCACAGAATCTAACTATCTCCATTTCAACGCTTATAAAATATAAGAATGCTTATGAAAAAAGCCCTTTTCGTGATTGTAACGTCACGGTACTCCAAAAAAAGTCATTTCGCGCGTCTTCATTCACATCGTTCGAAACACACCATTTTTACATTCAGTCCATAAGCATGAAATTCGCCGTTTTCCTGATAGTGTTTTGAAAAATAAATTTTGTGATCAAAGCAACATTTTTTTTATTTTACAATGATTATTTCTATAACAAATTGATTTGCACATTTAATCAACTTTAAAAAACGTGTAATTCCTATATAATGAGGTTAACGACGCGACGTATATTCAGTGAAGTTGGCAAGCAGAATTGAGTATTTTAGTATGATGTCACACTAAAACACGCATTTGGGAACACTACACAGTTTTTACATTTTCACAGCTCACTTGGGCCATTCCAGAATAGATCGTCAAATCGGTGTTGCGAACTATAAAAAAATGTTATTCAGATATGTCTCTAAATGTTCTCTGGATCAATTTGACTATTTACGTGAACTGATATTTAATTCTTTTTAGAAAAAATAGTTTCTAAATGTTGATAGGATGCAAACAATGGCGAATGCAACAGAGTCAACATTCAAAAATATACAATACAGTTAAAGATATAAAATATGGACACTAATTATAGAAATGGCCTTCCATAAAAGCTTAATTCAGTCTAGCATAGAAATTCCCCATAGATGAAATTACGAGAAGATGAATTGTAACCTTTTTCAGGTGCCATACAATCATGATTTCTTGCCTTAGCGGACTAGACTTTTGGATATTTGTCGTACAACTCTCTTAATTGTTTCTGTCGAGGGGAAGCGTCACGTCGATGCTTTTGATGTGTTGTGACCGCCTATCAAGAACCACAATTTCCGGCCTGTAGTGAACAACACTGTAGTCCGTAACGATAGTCTACTCCCAATGTAGGCGATAATTCTCGTTTTCGAGGAGAACCGCTGCGACGTACTTGTACAAAGGCATCCATTCCTGCAGCCATCAATGATTGTTAGATGGATTTATTGGGATCACCACACAACCGTCACCGATACTCCAGAGGCAAGTAAAGCATGTTTTTCTTGTAATTCCAGGTGCTGATTACCTTGTCAAGTATAGCCACGTTAACTCCTTTCGCTTCAAGAGTGGGAGCATGAGTGTCTAAGCCATTTGGATCAGCGAGGTTCAGAGGTGTGTAGTTCATATATTCTTCATAGATGGTGTTGTGAAGTGGATTGTCCCGCTTGCTATTGATATATGCATTCAGTTGTGTGATCTGCGATGCACACATCTGACGGACATCGAACACTCCTTTGCCTCCTCATAATCGTGGTAGGATTATCCTTTCACAAACAGGGTGCCCATCAGTTCCCTTTCCTCTTTTCCCTGTGTTTTCCCTGAGTTTTCCCAGTCTTTTACTGGTTTTTCCTGTCTATTTTAAAGCCCCTTTTTCGCAATGTTAATGGTAAATCGGGATATTTTTAGTCATGAAAACAAAATTTCGGTTATTATTTTAGGAAGGAAAGGCATCTGGAGGAATAATGGTACAGAACAGAGATTTTAACAGTTTTAATCATACAATCTTTGGTTTCTCAATTAGTCAATTCAAAGCTATTTTAGTTGGATAAAAATTTTAAGAATCTCATACACACACCACCAAAAGGCGCCTCACAGGAGGCAACAATGCGAGAGCATATAAGCACTTTATTCTGCAAGAATTAAGAACATAATTCGTTCTCTTTGAACCAAGGGCTCGGAGCTTACTTCCCAGTGGGCACAAAAACATTAACGTCCTAAGAACGTTCCAAATACGTTCCTAGGACGTTTGTGTCAGTCCAATTGATGTCTTAAAGGTGTGCAATGTTTCAAAGACGGTCTTTGGAACATTCAGGCCTCACAGTCCCTACGGGAGGAAATATAGGGACCAAAGGGTACTTTTTGTCACGCTCATAGGGTACTTTTTTCAGGCTCAAAGGGTAACAAATTCAGGATAAATTAATAACATTTCAGAAAAAGTCAAGTTGAAGTGAAAAGAATTCAAATAATTGGAAAAAAATTTGTAAATAAAAAAATTGCATTGATTTCCGTAAAATTAAAATGAATTTACAGTAATTTAAAAGGTAAACGAGAAGAATTCGATGGAACTCATAAAAATTCTAGGTGAATCGAAAAATTCAAATGAATTGAAAACAATTAAAAGATATGAATAAACTTAATTCAACTCAGTAAATTTGAAATGAGCTTAGAAAAATTCAAGGTAATTCAAAAGAATTTAATGAAATTCTTAAGAATTCAAGGCGAGGTTAAAAGAATTTAGGATCAATTAAATAAAACTTGAAAAAGATTTTAAAAAATCCATTTAATTAAAAAGAATTGAGTTAATTTAGAACAATTCAAGTAAATTAAAAAAATTGAAGAGAATTCCAAAAAAAGTCAAATCTCTTCAAATCTTTGAAGCCCTACTAATTTCTAACCAAAGAAAATATCTGAAAATCTCTTCAAATCTTTGAAACCCTACGAAATCTCTCACTCCTTGTGAATAAATTCTTTGAAATACATTAAAATATTAAAGTCCCTTACAATTTTTAAATCTCTTTCAATCTCTTGGAAATGCCTTAAAATCTTTTAAAATACCGTAAAATATTTCAAATCCTTTGAAATCCCATTAATTACTGAAATCAATTAAAAATGCCTTTCTCCTATTTTAAAAGAGTCTAAAATATTTCAAATCCTTTAAAATCTTTTGAAATCCCTTGCAATTTTTTAAAGCTCTTGAAAATGCTAAGGAATTTGGAAAAATACCTTAAAATATTTCAAATCCTTTTATTATTTTATCAATTGATGCTCAGGATCAATTAAATAAAAACTTTTTAAACGTCAATAAATATTGAGTAAATTTAGAAGAATTTTAATGAATTGAAAAATTTCAAAAGAATTTAAAAAAATTCAGAATAAATTAATAAGAATTCAGGGTGAATTCCAAAAAACAATTTCAAAACTCTTAAAATCCTTGAAATCCTACTAAATACCTCACTTCTCTTGAATAAATTTCGGGAAAAATATAAAATAAATTGAGAGCATTAAAAAACCCTTCCAACCAATCCCGTGAAGTCTTTTAAAATATCTTAAAACCTTATAGGTCCTGTAATACTTTGAAATCCCTTCAAATCAATGAAATTAATTAATAATTCCTTGAAATCTTTTACAATTCCCTAAACTATTTCAGATTAAAAGATCTTGAAAATGCCTTAGAAGTTTTAAAAATGCCCATAAGATCTTTAAAATCCCATCAAATTATTCAAATCTATTACAAATTTCTCGGATTTATTGAACGACAAGTGACTAATGTCATCTTTTTATTTGAAGAAAAGACTACAAAGTCATTTGAGAAAAAAAGGGACTGATAGTGACTCTCTAGCAGTCCTGATGATTTTTTAGTTACTTCTTACAGAAATTCCCTAATTTGTTACTTTTTTTTAAATCCCTGACTCTTGGAAGCTTTAACCTTATTATTAATTTTTTTAAGTTGCATTGCAGGCTGCAAATAGGGTACCATAGGGACGAAATCTTGAAAATAGGGTACTTTAGGGACCTTAGCTGAATATAGGGTACAATAGGGGATATAGGGACCAGGCTGTGAGGCCCCTTTATGGGACGTCTTTAGGACATCAATTGGACTGACACAAACGTCCTAGGAACGTCTTTAGAACGTTATCCGGACGTTAATGTTTTCGTGCCCACTGGGTTAAGTTCTGAAAATTATTCGTGCGGGCTGAAGATGGATTTGTCTAAAGGATTTTGTCTAATAGTGGGTATCCTGCCCCAACTTTGAAATATAGGTGGCCTTGACCTTTTTCCGTTGCTAAGCATGCCCGAAATATGCTACAAAAGAGACCCAGCAAAGATTGCATACCTTCTTATATCAGCACAGTGAATATACCGTTATCACCTGCGGCTTTAAATGTTTCGAATTGTTTGAAGACCCACATAATTTTAGACTGAGAAAAAACATGACTAGCTACTCTCCAATCTTCCGTTCTGGCTCTACAATTTGGTCAATTTGAGGGGCACGGCTGACGGACTGAACCCTCGATCGTATATTTCGACTCCGAAACCGAAAAGAGCACCTGCATTAGACGCTCCAGGATTTCATTCATTGTTTTAGCCATCTCGCCTGACAACAACATCAGAACCCTTAAGAACGTTTTTGACCAATAATCAACACGCTCGGATTTTTTGTCAACTTACATTTGTTATGTAACTTGGTTACACGTATGAACTATACACATTTTGTTACAGTGTTACGTGAGTGAACAGTAAAAGCCTTAAAATGTGGTTCTCTAAGTTATGTATGAAGTTCATTAGTAACGGCGATGTAACAATGTGGCATACCAGTTATGTAACAATCGTGTAATATTTGTTCAGAAACTTGGTTACATGCATGGTCTGCAACAATTTTTGTTACAGTGTTACATAAATAAAATTTAACTTATTAGTACTGCGTGGTTATGTGAGCTGTGCATAATGTACATTAGTAACATCTATGTAACAATGTGACATAACCGTTCTGTAACCGTCATATAACATGTGTTACGTAACTTGGTTACATATATGATCTATAATAATTTTTTCGTATATAGTTTTGTATAATGCACATTAGTAACATTTATGTAACAATGTGCCATGACATATGTCAATTCCGTATAAGTACCGCTTGTGACTATACAAGTGTACATATTGTAAGCAGTTATTATAGATTTTATCTTGAAAACAAAATCTTAATCTCCCTTCAAAATTTAAATGCATCTTCATCAGTTTTTATAAGGGTGTTAGATGCAAGCTGTAACATAAAATGCAATATTTTTTCATCACATTTACGACATAATTTTAAATTTACAAAATAATCTTATAAGAATTCTGAGAATAGAGCTTCAACACAGCACTTTTAAAGCGGAAAGATTCACATATAAAACTAATACAATCTATAACGTAAATCATCTTTAGAGAGATAGAAGTGTTAAGTGTTGATGAATTCCATGAATTTTAAACATCACATGCAATTAACTTTTGAAAACTTGTTAATATAAAAACAGTGCAAAAGTGATTATCATTCCCGACAATAGCTTTTATTGTTGATCAAAAATATTGTTGATCTTGTTGAATCAGCAGTAACATTAAATATTTGAATTGAACATTTCTAATTCCACCTTTTCATAAAATGTAAGAAGTTCCCTCTTTGAGAACGTAACGTATCGAGAGTCGATAATCAAGCGATAGAGTTTACCGATATAGTAAGTAATATGCGGTAAACCTTTCTGAAATCTTCCACCAGCAACGAAGCGCAGAGGTAGCACAGGTAGCACCGGAGTTGGGGCTCATCTAGCTGCCAGCGGATTAATCTTTTAAATAGCCGCTCCCAACAAAAAAGGGCCTTTCTGCGATGCGTCCACACAATGACCACACTCTTTCAGAGAAACTGCTGTTCCCTCTAAAAGTACCCTAGGCTCTTTGCGCTTAAACGCTGCCAGGAATAATTTCAGGTTAGATAGAAAGTACGTTTAGTCCAATTGAATCTTACTTTAAATAAGAGAAGATTTACCTTTATATTGGCTTTTAATTAGGCTTGAGAGAGAATACGCGTGATGTAACACGACATTCAATGTTTATACATAGGTATTTCGCGTCATTTTCTAGGAAAAAAATCGGGAATTCGCCGTAGGGAAGTATCTGCAATTGAATGTAATTGCCTGCTGTAAATCAATTCAATTTTTTTTTAAATATTTTTTGTCCTTTTTTTACAGGAGCAAGGCTCTTTCAGATAAACGTTTTATCTTCTTTTTGTTTCTTGAATACATTAAATTCTATTGTGAGTAAAAATAATTAAAATCTTGCATTCCAAAAGAATAAAGCGGTTCTACTGTAAATTGAGTTTTCTTGAGAAAATTATTAAATTAAATAGAGTAGCATTTAAATTCTAAGACTAAATTTTATCTCGTTATGAGATTTTAATTGTTGTTCTTTCTAGTAGCTTGAAGTAGGGAAAAGGTGATTCTGCATAGTGTAATCAGCAATTGGATTCGCGAGTCATAATGATGACAAATCAACGATTCCTAATATCTGGGTTTATAACCCAGGATAGCTCTACTGAGTGTTCCTCGCAATTCGATGAAAATTCCCACTTGCGTCTCAAAAAGACAATATACTATCCCGTTACGGTTTTAGAATTGTTTCAGTAATTTAGGTAGGATTCGAATTCCCAGCGAGTGCGATTTTTCAAAGCGTTTAAGCGTGCGATTATGTTTGTAAGTGACTGTGCGTGCAATTGTGTAATTTATAAAACAAAGTAGGTGAAGTGATAATATGTAACACAATTTTTTACAAATTTATAATTATATTACCGCTCCGTAAGTGGTACATAACATCTATATAACAAAACACTGTTATAACATGGATACATGCGTGTTACAAAACGTATGTCACAGAGTTACAGACCGGACATCAAAATGCGATAGGACCTCACTTCATGATTTGATTAATTTGCACTACTTTAATCATGAAAATTTAACTTTTTCCTGACTCGCATAAATTGGAAAATATGACTGAATTTAGCCTACTTGAATTAATCGAGTTAGGCCAAATTCCCCACTATTGCTTCTGCCTAGAGTCGGATTAGCATAACAAAAATGTGGACCACATTCTTGGTACATTAAAATTACTGTGATCAAATTGCAGGCTTTATAATTCGATAATTAATTTTCTTCACAAATGTAATACTGAATTTATAAATTTAAACCTCGAATTCGTTTCCAGCAAACACAAAAACCCCCGAGTAACCACTATTAGCCAAATTTTTGCAGCCATATTTAGTCCGCTATTTTAAATTGTTAAGCTCTTACTGCATATTCGTATTTAGCGACCCTGAAAACACCCAAGTAATAATAATTGAATCCAAGTTACCCGGCCCATAGTGGACTGTTTACTTCTCACCAAACGAGGGATTCAAAAAGTTTCGGATAAAGATCTGAAGCCTGGAAGACAGAATTAGATAAATGGACTACGATATTATTGTGACAGGTTACTTCAATGCGAAGGCATGCATGAGTGGCTGGAACGTGGCGAAACTGGAACGTGTACGACATCCACTCCTGCTCCTTCTGTCCTAGAAGGTAAGTAAGAGCGGGTAATTTACGCAAGAGACTTCGTACAACACTGTTGCTTGGAGTCCGGTCCTTAGCCGTGAATGACCTTACGCGGCAGACGGGACAGTTGGACATGAAGTTTTCACCTCTGAATACATTTTTAGAGCGACTAAACCTTTGTAGAATGTTACGAGGTACAGTTTTGACGGACCAAATGAAGTGATCCCAGAAGAAAAGCGTTTTGCATCCGGCTCGCGATTGACTGAGTGTGACGCTGGTAAGCCGTAAATTATAATATGGCAGTCAGCCACGTTGCATTGGGCTAACTCCCCAATGCAACGAATTATGTGGTTACGTCAGCAGTATCGCGCAGTGCCACCCACAATAGACCTTGCCATATTATTTTTATTTTTATTTTAACTCCTCGGGCGAACCCGGTTTTCATTATCAGCCACGGACTAACAATAGGCCAAGTTGACCAATGAGACGACTATGTTGAAATTGAATTGTAAACGATGTTTGAAATCTTTTGTGATGATGTTGTAGGTACAAAATTAGGAGCATGGTGTAGTTTGGAGTTCGTCTTTTACCGCTGTTATTCTTACACACAACGGCCGCGCGGGTTGAAGGTGACAATAGTTGCCTCTGGATGCTTTCGTAGAGCTACCATCTGACACTCCATAGTTTTTAGTCGCTTGCCTACTGTTGGTATAGCAAGTTTCTCACAATGCAACAGGTGTTTAATAAAACCGCCTTCTGAGCTGTTGCCAGTACCATACTGACTCCTAAATGTTCAAGATGTTCAGTGCATCTTTTCTCTCTCCTTTTTTTTCTCTTGCATTACGATAGGGTATAGGGCAAGTTTTTGATGCATAATGCCCGCCACATCATTGTGACTGTGCGTATATTCTCTCTGAGCTATTACGCGACAACCATCAATAATGTGATCGATAGATTCGTTGCTATGTCCAAATAATCGGCACAGGTCAACCACGTCTTGATGTAACAAGTGTTTGCGATAATTGCTGGTTCTAAAAACCCTATCCTGAATCGCAATGAAGAATCCTGCCTTATTTGAATACAGGACGCCCTTCTTCAACCAAATATTGGATTCCTCAGAATCCTGTTCATGTTAATCTAACGTTTAGGATGCTCGCCGTGGATGTCTTTTTGTCTTCATTGCGTTTCTAATTCGTCTCGGGTTTCTGCCCTGATATTCAAGGCCTCTTCTGAGGACAAATTCAAGGGCGTGTAGTCAAGATCCGCTTTACAGATGGTGTTGTAAAGCGCAACATATCGCTTGCTGTTAAAAGTCTCGCAACTGTATAGCTTGTGACTAAGACAGTTTCTTGACATCTGAAACGCCTCTATCCCCTCCATGTCGTGGTAAAACTACCCTTTCAATTACCTAATTACCGCGGTACATTCAGTGCTTCGTCATTTCTACGCGCACGTTTCTGTTCAACTTTTTAAGGTCGGTGTTAAACCGTTTGATGAGCCCAAATGAGTACGTGAGGACAGGCTGGGCACAGGTGTTGATTACCCTGATTTTGTTTGCCGAGTTAAGAGAACTCTTCAGAATCAATCTGCTTCTTTCAGTGAAGGCAGTCATTAGGCTTTTCTTAACAATCGTATGCTGAATACCTTTAGATTCGAGAGTACCCATATATTTATATGAATCACCCTCAGCCATTGCCTCGATGTAATTCTCGAATTCGTTCTCTGACTCTGCGATCCTTAATTCCCTTCTGGTTACATGCACTGTTCTGCATTTATCAGGTCCGAACTCCATGTGGATATCACTCGAAAACTGCCTTGTGACATTGATCACTTGCTGCAGCTTCTGGTCTAAACTAGCGTATAGCTTTAGGTCATCCATGTATAGAAGATGGGTCACTTGATGGCCATCCTCATTATCATGTATTCTGAACCCATGAGACATGCTATTTAGTGTTTGTCTCCATAGATTGAACGCTAAACAGAACCATAGTGCACTGAGTCTCCTTTAAATGTACCCATCGTAATGCGTATTGATCTAGGCATCCTTGGTTGTCCATTATCAAAATCCTTCATTCTTGTACCCGAAAGCATAATCGCACGACTTAAGAATGCAATGATGCGTGGGCAGATTTTTTACATTTTTAAGACTTCAAGCAAATGGTAATGCGGTACGCAAGAAAACGCATGCTTGTAGTCAAAGTATGCCATGTGCAGGTTTCTTCGACGTTTACGAGCTTGAGTCATGGCAACAGCGTCTATAATGACTAAATCTTTAATGCCTCGCGAGTTTTTACAACATACTTTTTGTTCTTCTGTAAGGTTGTAATTCTCGTTGCAGTGAGAAAATGCTTCTGGTGTTTTAGGCAACATATACGTAGTACCCTTGAGCATGATGCCTGGCATCAAATCTGGATGTTCGATGATCTTCTGAAAACACCTTACCAACGCAGGATGCACAATCGTCAGGTACTTGTACCAGAAGTTGTGCGCCATGTCCGGACCTGGAGCTTTCCAGTTACTCGCTCTTTCAAAAATCGCTTAAACATATGAAGCTGTGATGTTAGTCAGCTCCATTTCAGGGTTATTGCCAGCACTTGTCTTCTCTAGTTGGAAGCACGCAGCGTCTAATTTACTTCTATTTATTTTTCCCCAAATACCCGATTAATAGTTAGTCATGGCTTCCAGTTGAGGGACTTTGGTGTCTTCCTGGATTATTTTTCTTTACACTCAGTTCACGATAGAACATTCTTTCATCTGCCTGAAAGGTTCGATTTTGTTGCCTTCTTGCACTACTTATTTTTTACCGATGCAGTTTAGCAGGAAGAACATCATATCTCTGCCGTTGGTAGTCTATAATCTCATCCAGTATTGTTGGTGTTAATGTCTCGATGTACCGAGGGTGGATGATTTTAGCAACATGGTGTATCAGCTTTCTGGTACCATTAACTTTTTTATATTAAGTCAGTCGATCCAATTTGCACCTTACTTTTCTGACATCCATATCCAACCCGATCTTCCATGGTGGATCTCGCTCCCTGTCTGGGGCAAAGACTGTATTTGTAGGTCTAGCTCTGCTGCACAAAGTTCCAACGGTTGCCAGAGCTGCACAGTATACAGGAGTTTGCACCTCTAACGCAGTTTATGTTGCGTTCAAATGCATAAGTAAAACCTTGCTGTGTAGGTGTTCTATTAGTGCACGCAGATGATTTGTAATGTTCACCTTGGGCAGAGAATGTCTTTATGTTGGTTCTCAATGTCTGAATTCTAGTAAAGCATGACCACCATTCCTTTCAAGGTGCTGTAGTTTTTCTGGGATTTCGCTGTTTGCATCAACGTTATTAATGTCCGGATCTGGTTCTAGAGGATCCGGTACTTGATATTTATTATCCCTAGCACCTATGCCTTCAGCTTCAATCAGGTCTTGGTTGGCGACATCTTCCAAAGGGAGTTCATCAAGACGAAGCTGCTGTTCCACTTCCATATTGATGGAGGCTATTTCAACAGCTGAAAGCAGTCTGTTTACAGATATTGAGCGCTTTTTGTCTGCTGGATACTGATCATTGATTCTTGTGGCTAGCTCTGGGTACTTCAGTAAGAAGACTCGATGGTGTTCTCTTCTCACTCTTTGCCCATTTTTCTCTCCCTGCACTCCACACAAAACGCAGTGGTGAGATTCATCGAGGGAGTCCTGCGACAAAAAAAGAAGAAGTCACAGGCAAGGACCAGAAGAGCTGACCTAAGTAACAGGAGAAGCCACCCAGGTGGACGACGAGAAGAGCGGGTTCACTATCAGTGTATCACTTCAGTCGAGTCCCGCACTCCGTGCGTGAATTTATGCTCAATTGCGAGGTTCTGTCGAGTTTTCGTGTCGGCCGTGTAGATTGGGGTATGTCATGTTTATACAACTGGATACAACATTAAACCCTATACATTTATCTGGTCCAGTTTTGTAAAAAAGCATATATTTAATATAGAGAAAATTTGAAACGTCTACGAGCACATTCAGTCTAGTCACTGCCAGGAATTTGAGAAATACAGGAGTGGATAGCCGGGCATCCCAATTATATCTATTTGTTAATGAGTTTTAATATTAAAGCAATCTCACTTAGTACCTTGTTTAAGGTATACAATAACTTTAGTATGCTTTTATATCCTAAAGTGCATACAAATAAAAAAATTAATCCATTGAAGACCCGGGTGATCCTAAATATATGCACTTTTTTTAAATGTAACAATTTTTTTATTAGGTCGCAACACCGATCTGACGATTTATTCTCAATTTTGAAAATTAATAACATAGTTATAGTCCAGTCATCACGCCGAAAAAACGGTTAATTCTCTTTTACAAGTAAAATTTTATTAATTACTTTCTGTTACGCTAATCGAATCCGAACAGATCCCGAGAGAAGAAAAAGGCCATTTTCACCTCCACAACGATCACATGAAAAGCCGAAGGATTAAAATTTCCCACGAAGCACACTGAGAGAAATCTGGAAATTTCAGCCAAAACTACGATTTTGGCATTTTCTTTCTTTTCAAAAATTAATTCATAAAAAATATTCACTTGTGCAGTAGAAATTTTTGAGAAGCCAAAAATCCGAAATTCGTCGTTAGCCTTCATTCGTTAGAAGATGCAACGTCAAATTCAATCATATCTCATTGTATATCTTATCAAATCTGACGTTACACCTTTATCAGATAAGGTTTAACGACGAATCTCGGACATTTGACTCCCAAAAATTTATTTTGGACGTGTACATATTTTTAATGAATACCAACAAATTACACAATATTCAATCGTGCAACTACGCTTTTAAACGATTCTACTTAATAAATCTTTAATTCAGTTTCTGCACAAATATTCGTCTTGGAAGTGATGTATGAATTTTCAAACGATCAAGGGAGATATACCCAAACCTTCCCTTGGTAGTATACCAATTCCTTTTCCAAAATATTTTAAAAACTCCTTCTGCAACTGATATAATGAACCGGTAAAGGGTGAAGCGTTCTTTCGATTCCATACTTTTACTTATATTAAAAAAAGGAATTGCAATTTAACAAATTTATAAGATTTGTTCCCCCTGGGGCCCAATATACAGCCGTCCCTATATTTTATACCTAAATTAAACTTTCAAACATCCCCATTGTTTAACATATAATTTTCATTAATATCCATTCACTTTCCTTGTTTTTAGATATATTTTTGTTTTCATTTCATCGTATAGGCTTGAATATTGGTTTGCAAATACATTTTCTATACACAATACAACTAAAATTATTTATTTTGGCTCCATAATTCTACGTATAATGAAAAATCTATTGGAATTTTACTTATTTTTGTGTTTGGTGTACCCCTGAGGATCCGAAAATGTCCACCCCTGAATTTTTGCAATTAAATTAAATCTAAAATATATATTATATCCGTCAACTTTTCATCAAAATCCGTTAGTATTAGATAAAATCACTTACACGTGAATTTTGTTTAAGTTATTTATTTTAGCATAAAAAGGGCCCTAATTTTGAGGGACCGAACTGGAAGCGAAACCCATTTAAGGGACTAGGTCCTAATATTAGTTTCTTGTTTTTAATTCCGTTTTGACGCTTTCAGAGCACCTTACTTAGTATACACACCACATGTAAGTTAGCTAGTTAATTTTAAAACGGGCGGGAAGCCCATAAGGAGCTCCCCTGGCACTCAAGCTATAAAGCTTGTTGTGCCACACCCTTAACTATTCGCTCTCAGTAGTTGACCCCAGACCTCTTGGTGAAGCCTGGTATGTCGACTACTGATCGCGTCGTAATTTCCTCAGGTTCCATAGAATGGGCCCCGAGGGTTTGTTGCCTGAGCCTAGCTAATGCCGGGCACTTGCAGGTTGGTTTAATTCCATTTTGCATTGTCAAACCAGTTCTGATGTGATATCTGGTTTCCCTATTGAACTTAGTGTCTCTTGGCTGTCCGAGCAGATCGTAATCTATCTACCAGCAGTGTTTTCTTCTATTAATGTTTCAGCACAGTGAAGCACGGCCAGGACCTCCGCCGGTAATACAGTTGCATGGTTACCATTTGCTTTCCACAAATCCCTGCTTGGAATGCAGACGTGGAAAGTTTTGGTTAAGTTGAAGCATTTTGTTGTTTTGTCTTGTCTCATCTCTGAAATCGGCAGTGCACTGATGTTACTTGGGAGCCTAGTGTGCCTAGTACCTCGAGTCCATCTATTTGCTCTTGCCAGGCGGCCCATCGCGTGTGCCGCTTTAGCAGTTATCGCAACGTGTAGGGGTTCTTCACAGGGCATATTTTCTATCGCCGCTTTGGTCGTAGTTCTCATTCCTCCAGTTAAACCCCTAAATGCTAGCGTTTGCAGTCTTCGCAGCGTGTCCTGCATTGTTTCAAGTTCCGCCCGTGGCCACCAGACCACAGGCGCATGTATGAACCTTGGTTTAAAGATAGCAGAGTAGAGCCATGCAGGCACTTTAAGCCCTGACCCCACGTCAATCCAAAGGCTCTACTGCATTTCCAAAAGGTCATGACAAACTTCCTGCAACGGGACACCAGGTGCTTTGCCCAGTTCAGTTTGCTATCTAGGATTACTCTCGGATATTTAGAAGAATCAGATGAACCCCCTGACTAGGATTACAAAGTCATACGCATACCCATGAGTATAATACCCTTCTTTATTTAGCATTCGAAGGATGTCGCCCACTACAATGCACCACAAGAGGGGCGACAGGACACCCCCTGTGGGCAACTCCGTGACGCTATTCCCCTTACTAGGCCTTCTCCCTATCTGGTTTCGAGTCTCCTCTAGCCTAGTATGCTTCCTATCCAGCATACTAGCTGGTCTGGCACACCACATCTCAAAGCTTCTCGACAGATTACTTCTGGAGGAGTATTGCTGAAAGCACCCTCTATATCCAAGAAAGTGCCCACAGCATACCGCTTTTGTTCTGTCCGCTGCTCCAATTTTTCTACGTCAGTGGAGGGACGACGAGATCCCAGAAGGACCCTACGGCCCATTCCACCTTTTTATAATCGACGAACTTAGCGGCGAAATTCCAGACGACCCTCTCCATCTCTTGATCCCAGCCTACCTCCTCCTGGTCGGTTCTGATTCCTTGAAAATCCGGGAAGTGAAATTCGGTCAGGTGATTCCGCGTTGCTTCTTCGTCTTCGGCAAACTCACCATTATCGAGCCTGATTAGCCCTAGGCGAGCATCCGGATTTTTCGCCAGGATCTTGTGAAGCCTCGCTGTTTCTGGAATATCTTTCGATTTCTCGCAGAAGCTCCTCCAATCCTCCTGTTTATACTTTCTTATACTTTTATTGTATTCATACTGGGCCGTCTTATAGATTACCCACTCTGAAGGCAATTTAGTTCTATTTGCCCTGTTGCACAACACTCTTATCTTTTTGCGGAGTCTCTCCGTGTGGGTATTCTACCGTTCTGCTCCTTTCCTAGACTTAATTGAGCTTGTAGGGCAATTGTTTTCATATGATGTATTCAGAGTCCTTCGCAGAAAATCCGCGGCGTGCCTTATCTCACCAATGGTACCATAGTTTGTGGGGAATCCCGCAAACCTCCATTTGAGTTCCTCTTTATACGAGACCAAAAGTGTATATCTGGGGTTTCTGATCTTTAAAAACACTGTTTTTCCTAGGGTTAGTATCACCCCGATTCAGAATCTCCAGCTCTGTGCCCGCTATGCATTCGATTAAATCTCTCCCTCTGTCATTGATATTTGTGCTTCCCCACACCGTATGAGATTTTGCATCACAGCCCAACAGCAGAGGAATGCTGTTCTCCTGACAGTGCTGAATTAGTGCCACCACCTCTCTGGGAGGCGGTGGTCCCTCGGCATCGCCCGACAAATAAGCCGAGACAATAAACACCTCTAGCCTTTCTCCGCTACTGTCCCTGAGTCTCACCTTGATAACAATGAGATCTCTAGAGTAGAATTTAGGCACCAAGATCGCATCCACACCGTTGACGGCTGTGCCACATCCTGACCAGCCAGGGGCTTCTTTTATTCTAACTCCCTATTTGGGAGAGTTTCTCTGGAACCATTCTTCCTCTTGCCTATAGGATAAGCCTGAGGAGTTCCAGGTAAAGTTTCCGCAGCCACTTTCCCTTGTTGGGTGCCTTGACTGCTGTCCGCGAGACGCGCTTTGCGGTCTCTCTTTCTTTGTGCTCCGCAACGTTGCCTCTTCTTTAAGGAGAGTTCCGTTAGCTGCACTTCTACGGCGTCGACAAGATAGTCTCAATCATTATCAAAAGTCCACACCGCTTCCAGTAGATTGCTTCCTACTAAGGTGCCTTCCATTTTTGGCGGTAGATTAGAGGAGGGTCCCAGAACGGGTCCCTCATTGTTTTTGGTTTGTTTGGTTTTGTGTGGTACTTTTATTTTAGTCCCGGGAAAAACTAGGGAAATAAGAAACACCCCCCACAGAGCACCGCTTGCCGGGGGCGGGTCTACATACTATGGGGTTCGACTTGGCACCTCCTTTGACTTGACAACTGCTTTGAGACCCCAGGGTACTTTTTAGTATTTCTAGAAATGTTCATTTTTCTGTACACGCCACGTAAAAATTGTCTATATATGAATTGAAAACGACTAAATTTCTTAAAATTAAAAAAAGACAATGTTCGACACCTACAAGGTCTAAAGCTAGGACTCTCAGAGTATGACCCTTTTAACCCGATTTCGCTATACAATCAACTTCCAAGATAAGCACCCTGAGTGTATGCTATTCCTAGAACTGATGGCCACGGAAAGTGATGTGCGGAGCAAGCGAAGCTTGTTCAGTGAAGCGTGAGCAACAACAGGAGAGCCGCACTCCCTGCGAGTTAGTTGCAACAGGTTAAGGCATGCCTCGCAATCCAACGAAAAGCGTTCATGCGACCCTACCTGTTTACGTTTAGATTCCTAAAAGATATGCTGAAGGCAAAGGAAACTAATGCCCGAAATCGTGCTTAAAACTCGGGAGTTGAGTATAATCCTAGCTTTTTACCAATAGCTCGCTCTCAGTGCAACCCACGATAAAAGTAAGCTAAAAGAAAAGAAAGCGCACAAAATTTCCGAGATTAGGCGGAACCCCTCGAGGGGCCCCAAGGTCCCGCACGATCGCATTTTCCTTCCCCAGAATTGTCCGGTCGCTAGCCAAGAATCCTGGTTGCTCTCGCCATCGTGCCACCTAGTGCTATCTCTCCTCGCTGGAACTTATCGTCCGTCAGCACCCGTCAAGGACTAACAGTCACACGTCCATCTGTAAATCTTTATTGTGTTTCACCCTCATTCTCGGCATTCCAGATTTCATTTCCCTGATCAGCATTACCTGCGTTATACCTGGTGCCCAACCTAAAAATCCGACACTTTTCCTTTTCAAAAATGAAAACTGCCGAGTAAAAGGGTAATAAAAACAAAATTTTGACTTCTGACTACTCTAAAACATTTACTCTGATAAAAATGTACTTTTTCATGCTATTGATCCACATTCTTTGCCATTTGTCTGACTTCACCTGCAATAATAGATTTAATGCTTTCACGATGATTCATTATGATAAATTTAAATTTAAAATTTAAAGCTTTTTCTGGTTTCAATCGTGTGCAAAACTACGAGCTTGCCGACGTTTCGTGAACATTGCAGTTCACTTCTTCAGGGCTGACCTAAAACTGAAGTTGCAGGTTATGTTGTTCTTACATATATTCTTTACGATGCCTGTGATTGGCCAGAGCGCCCCTGGTAGGGACTGCTCGCACTTGAATGGCCAATCAAGTCCTTTTTAAAAAAACCCGGGAGGACGGAAAGCCAAATCGGATTGGTATTATATCCATTGTCCCTATTGATGTTATTAGGGTGTTTCAAGATTTCGATTGCTTCTCTATGTTTTCTTGGAAAAATATTTTGCGTTTTTGCGATGACGGTTGTTTTGTCAAACAAAATGCTATGTCCTGTTTCAATATGATGCTCAGCTAGTGCTGATTGCGTGAAATGTTTTAGCCTGACTTTACTCTCATGTTCCTTTATACGTTGGCTCGCCGCCCTCCCGGTTTCTCCAATGTAGACTTTGCCACAAGAACAAGGGATTTTATATACTCCCGGATCACTGAGAGGTGCCTTTTTATCTTTAGGATTGTTTAGAAGTTGTCCTATTTTTGCAGGTGTTTTAAATATGGTTTGGATGTTGTGTTTTTTGAGAATTCTTCCTATTTGTTCTCTAATACCTTTAATGTAGGGTAGGATTATGGTCTAATTTCTCTCTCTTTCTTTAGTGGGTTGTGTTGACTTTTTTTTAGTGTCTTTTCTTATTGTTTTCTCAATTTGTTTGTTTGTGTAGTCGTTTTGTATTAGGATTTGTTCAACATTTTGTAATTGCTTTTGTAAGTTATCTTTATCTGTTATGGAGACAGCTCTGTATACAAGGGAATTGATGACCGATTGCTTTTGAGATGGATGGTGGTGGGAGGAGGCATGTAGGTATCTGTTTGTATGGGTGGGCTTTCTGTAAACTTCGTGTCCTAATGTGTTATCAGATGATCTTTTGTAAACTGGTACGTCCAAGAAAGGCAATTTTCCGTGTTGTTCACTGTCCATGGTGAACTTGATATTAGAGTGTAATTGATTGATGAAATCGAAGAATTTGTGTAGTTCGTCTAGTCCATGTCTCCAAATGACAAAAGTGTCGTCCGTAACGACACCAAAATTCAGGTTTAAGCTTGGATTGGTTGAAGATTTTAGTTTTTATATTTTCCATAAAGATGTTGGCTATTACTGGTGAGATTGGAGATCCCATTGCTGCTCCTGAAGTTTGTTCGTAGAATTGGTTATTGAAAAAGAAGTAAGTATTATTGAGACAGTGTTCTATCAAAGGTATAAAATCGGAGGGAAAGTTTGCAATGGATTTAATGATATCGATTATATCAGAGATTGGTACTTTCGTAAAGAGAGATTCTACGTCGAAGCTCACTAAGATGTCTTAGGGTTAAATGTGGATCTGTTGTATCTTCCTGATGAAGTCAAAAGAGTTTTCGACTTGCGTGATAGAGTTTCCTGTGAAAGGATTCAATTCTTTGGCGAGAA
>CAKNWT010282785.1:0-13532 GCA_932066315.1 Andricus coriarius | reverse complement strand
CCCCCCCCCCCCCCAGAAAGTTGTTCATAATTTAAATCCCCTGAAACGTACAAGATTATATATGGAAATGGTGATGTCTGTTATAGCAAACTCAGTAAATAATTCTTTTCCTGAAAACTGATTAATAAAATATGAATGGAATCTGGTGCGATAATAATCTCTTGAAATAATCTCAGATGGACAAGCTTAAGCAGTATTTACTCTAATTAAGAAACAAAATACTTATTAGTTGCACTGTTAACTACAGTTTGCCCTGCATTTAGAAAGGCTGCGGATCGTTTATACTTTGCTCTTATTCTTGTTCGGTTTCTTATGTGGTTGATACTCTCCCAAATGTGTACGCTGAAATTTAGACTGCAGGTGAACGAAAAATTTCCCAAATGATTAAACTGGTTTGCACCAACTTTCTTTCGATTAACTCGTAACGCATCATAGAATTATATGCTTTAGAAGCTCATAAAAATCACCATCAAAGGGACACCGGTATGAGTTAACCTGTAAGGGTGTTAGGATTATATTTCGTCTCTTATTGAGGGAGATAAAAAAATTTTCAAAATGATCAAATAATTTTTGAACGACTCAATACACATCGGATAACAAACAGAGGATTTCCAATTAACTGGTTTTGGATTTATATCTCTTATCTGCCCCCTCTATTTTTCAGAATCAAGTTCATAGAATTAAGTTCACATTCCGTCACATACCTCAGTCTCCAGCCGAGCCCAAGCCACCTCTACGTGCCAGGCCAATGCCTCTTCCTGCCAGGTCTCCTCCTGTCAGTTTTTCTATTATCAGCACTATTGAAGACTAGTGTTATTCGTAGTAGTTATAAACCATAATACTCTACAGCTAAACCAATCATTATTTTTTCTAAATACAAAATTTTTGACAACGCGCATGATCCAAACTGATGCCTAAGCTATAGTTGGTGGAAAATCTGACAGCTAGATGTAACAGAGGTCTTCCACTCGACATCGTTAAACAACAAAACCTTCACAATTAAATTAAAAATAATGAAAAAATAAAAAACATTTGATTGATGTATATTGAATTAGATTTAAGAAGATAAATTCGTTATAAAAATGTGAAATTTGGCTTTGGAAACAACCTATGTTTGGTCATTTCTTTTTTAAAACGATTAGATTCTTTCGGCTGTTCATTTTAAGATTCAATAGCGCTAAGTAATAATAAACTAAAAATTAAACTATTCCATTTCTGGTTGAAAATTTATCTTCTTTTGTTAAAAATGTAGCAACTTGGTTAAAAAATTATCTTTTTTAGATGTGTCAAGCCTACTACACTATAGGCTATGCGAGCGACAAACTGGTCATTGTGCGCGGCCGGCATCTGGCAGGAAGTCCGGGTTATCGGCCAATCTGAGTAAGACGGTCGCGTTTGGATTCACCAGACGCTACAAGTGGGGAAGCATGAGTAAACTTAAACTAGGAGGACAAAAACTGAAAACCAAGGAACGAGCTGAATGTCTATGAGTCATTCTAAATAAGCAGCTGTTATGGAACAAGCACCTGGAAAACAAGTGCAAAAAGCTTACGGCGACCCTCTGGCTCTGTACGAGACGAATAGGGAAAAGCTATGCGGCGGTGGTCTGGTGGAGTAGGGTCAAACTCTCTACTGTGAGGTCCCGACTGGAAAGAATCATGGGACTGGTTCTAAGAGGCGGCACTGGTGCTTTGAAGTTGGCACCCACGGTGACATTGGAGGGGCTAACAGGGTTAGAGCCCCTTATCTCACCATCAAGGCATGACGGCGAAGGCAGCCTAGACGGATCTCAGCGGAATGGCGAATCCCAACCGATATCACGAGTAGGCCGACCCTGAGCATGTTCAGGAACAAAACGCCCATTTGCTATCAAAACAATGAGATCTCGGACAAGCTAGTAAAACTAGCAGCAAAGAAAAACTTAACTGGTCCTGAACCAGTTGTAGGCATTTCCAGCAGGTTAGTCACTAAAGAAATCAACAGCTGGTTGCTTACCGAGGAGCATCAAAAGGCGTGGAGGATGCCACCTGGCTGCAGATAGGTTAAAACACTGATGGGCTCAAATCTTAGCTCACAGGTAGTCCCCTCTGTCGCCTGTGTGAAATGGATGATGACACAGCTATTCATATTCTTTGTCACTGCCCCGAAATAGCGGGCAAGCTCTGGCACTCACGGGCAGTACCTACATCAGTGAGTCAGACAAATCGGCTAATAGCGTGGCAGCAATCCTCGCCGTATGGAGAGAGCTTTGGGGTCACGCTTAGGTCTACAAGGGGAGTCAACGGGATTACCCAAGCATTAGGGGCTCTTGTGATCTCAACCCTAACACTAATAATAATAATATTACTAACTTCAATTAAATTGTAAAAGAAGTGCTTTAAAAAAAACATTCGCAAAAAAAACCATATGAAAGGGATTGTGTGTTTTAAAAAACGTCAGTTTTGCCTCAGAAAGTGTAACATTACTTTTCTCTTTTTAAATTAAAAAAGGTAAAAGAATTCTTTAGATCTACTACTTACCTCTTTTGAATCCGGCGCGTTCTAAAATACGCCGAACCTGGCAAAGATAAAGCTGCATAAGCCTTTCATTTATTAATTGAAAACAAAACAGTAACTTACTTTTCAGCTAATAATTAGCTCTATTGAATCGTGGAAGGAACAGGCGAAAGGAAGTAACCACTTTTAAAAATAAATGACCCAACATGGATTTTGACCCACTTCTAAATCGTATAGGACCATTATCTTCTACACAGACGTAAGTTAGGTAAAACAATTTACTTTAAAAATATTAATGAGTAAAAAAGGACCAAAAAATCTTAGAGGAAAAAACAGTCTTTTATTTTCATAATAATATGGTGGTTTCAAAGTTTGTATTTTTCGTTAGTATTTTGCATTTAATGGTAAAGTTTTAGTTTATCAATGATGTCGATATGCTGACGTCTGTGACGTCAAGGGGTCAAGTTTAGCTGTAGAGAATCGTGGTTTACAACAACTATGCTGAAATGCTTTTGTATTGGGCGTATGGGGCCTACTGGAACTGCGTCAATTTCTTCTCGAGTCAACTCCGTAACCTCACCGCTTCCTATGTTTATTTTCGCCCGGTACTTCTTTGCTCTAGGCATATACATTCCAGTAAGAGTACTACTAGTCTTTAAAATTGCAAAAGCATCACCATTAGATGCTGCTAATACAATTTGTTCTCGGATTGGCATGGGCCCATAGACATTTTTTCTTTCTTGCCGTACAACTGTCGAATCGGTATGGAAAATGTATCTTCGAAATTCGAATCGCCGGTTAGGATCGGAGAGGGGAATAAGCCGAATAAGTCCTAGTTGTCCAAGTCCATATCCAAGTATTCGACAATCAAGTGTCCTGTCAATAGAAGGCCTGGCTGGTGGAGACCCGGCAGAAGGAGACCTGGAAGGAAGAGATCTGGCAAGAGGAGACCTGGACCTGGCACGTACAGGAGGCTCAAACTCGGCAGGACACAAAGGTATGTGACGAGAAGAAGATGGCCGCCAACGATTCGGGCGGGGAGTATCAGGGCAATCGGAATCAGGGTTACGCTCGAAATGTGAACTTAGTTCTGAAAAAATATCAGCAATATTGTTTTATTTAAAATAAGTCTTAGCAGAAATTAGTGAGCTTCTACAAATATGCGGCGGGATTTCTGGAGACAGATAAGACAAAAAAATCTGAAACCAGACGATGCGCAATTCTCCTTTTGTTATCCGATGTGTATTGAGTCGTTCAAAAAATGTTTCATCATTCTGAAAATGTTTTGATCTCTCTCAATAAGGGATGAAAAACATCTTTTAACCCTTTGGAGGCAAATTAATATAGATGTCCCTTAGATGATGATTTCTGTGGGGTTCTAAAGCGTACCATTCTCTGATGCACGTCTAGACATTATTGTGCACAGTTCGAAATTTACCATCTGCGCACATACACAGTTGAGAAGATACCTTTTGTGGTCGTATAAATTTCGACGTGCAGAGTTGGGACTTTACCGTCATTCTACGTGCACAGATGGAATTCAGACGTGCATAGTCATATCCTAACTTTTTATAACACACGCACATTCCGGATTCCGTAAGAATACTTTCAGATTAAATTCATGCTCATTTTAGATAAACACAGATGGACTTAGAAAAAATAGAACATGGGACAGAATTCGGATTACATCAGACCAATTTTTATTTGCGGAAAGTCGAAAACTGTTTTGAAAATGATTATAGATGTATTAAATTATTATATTCACCTATGCAATTAAGAATAACCGCCAAGAATAAGAGCAGAGTATAAACGATCCTCATCTTTTTCAATTAAAGGAAAAACTGTAGTTAACAGTGTAATAATAAGAATTATATTCCTTCGTTTAAGTAAATGCTGCCTCAAGCCGACTCTTCTGAGATTATTTTTAGAAATGATCTTTAGAGATTGTTGTCGTACGAAATTCTGTTTATATTTCATTAGTCAGTTTCCAGGGAAAATATTTACGAAGTTCGTTAAGACTGCCGACACACTGTATATAATATTGTATGTTTTAGGGAAACCCGGGTTTTACGTAGAAAATATATATCCGGAATACAACAATTTTTCCCCGTATAATGGTGTAAGAGCACTAATCTTTGGGATTTCAAGGTCAAACACAGAAAAAGCCGTGCAATAAACTTCAAAAACCTTTTACACATGATTTTGGGGTCGCTGGATCAAAACCCGAGGTCCATTTACCACCACCGCTTCAGGTTCAAGGTCATTTCAAGGTCGACTACAGAAAAATCCGTTCAATAAACTTCAAAAACCTTTTACATACGTTTTTGGGGTCGCTGAATCGAAATCCGAGCTCCATTTACCTCCACCACGCCAGGTTCAACGGCATTTCAAAGTCAAATACAGGAAAAGCCGTGCAATAAGCTTCAACAACTGTTTTGGGGTTGATAAATCTCGCTTGCTGAAGTTCACCAGCGAGACATCTTTTGGTTCAATTTGCTAAAGTCAGAGTACCCTGTACACTTCACATTAAAACCCGGCCCTGACAAATTGGCTAAAATTGCAATATAACATAGCTCAAAGCCTCCTGATAAAAAAATCCTAATAGGTACAAGTCCAAAAAATCAAAAGTTTTCGAGATAGGTGGGGTTAAACGCGAAAAATATAACCACAAGCGAATATAATGTCCTGCTTGAAACTTAGAGATAAGGTTATTTTGACCTGAAGATGACCTTTAAATGACCTTAAACTGACCTTCAGGGAAAAAACGAACAACGGTGATGACTGTTTGACAAGGCCACTTTTTCCTTATGTATTTTGACGCGATGAATACGAATCCGAGGTCTACTTAGCTCCATCGCGTCAGGTTCAAGGTCATTTCAAGGTCAAATACACGAAAAGCCATGCAAAACTTAAAAAACCTTTTACATATGTTTTTGGGGTCGCTGAATCGAAATCCGAGGTCTATTTACCTCCACCATGTCAGGTTTAAGAACATTTCAACGTCAAATACAGGAAAAGGCGTGCAATAAACTTCAACAACCTTTTCGGGTTGCTGAATCCGAATCCGTTGTTCTTTTGATCCCTAAAGGTCAGTTTAGGGTCATTTAAAGGTCATTTTCAGGTCATAATAACAGAAAATGCATGTTATGAAGTGCATCCTCATCTTCAAGTTGCAAGCGGGACATTAGATTCGCTTGTGGTTATACTTTTCGCGTTCAACCCCACCTATCTCGAAAAATTATGATTTTTTGGACTGGTACCCATTAGGATTTTTTGATCAGGAGGCTTTGAGCTATGTTATATTGCAATTTCAGCCAATTTGTCAGGGGCAGGATTTTAATGTGAAGTGTGCGGGGTACTCTGAGTTTAGCAAATTGAATCCAAAAGATGTATCGCTGGTGAACTCCAGCAAGCGAGATTCAGCAACACCAAAACAGTTGCTGAAGTTTATTTGCACGGCTTTTCCTGTATTTGACCTTAAAATTACCTTAAACCTGACGTGATGGAGGTAAATAGACCTCGGATTCATATTCAGCGCGTTAAAATACATAAGGATAAAGTGGTCTTGTCAAATAGTCATCACCTTTTTTTTTGGAAAACAGTGTTATTGGCATCCAAAAATCGAAGTAAATTTATTTAATTTCAATGATAAGGCGAGTTTTTACATTAAAATACATGTAGACATTAGAAGTTTGGCAACTGTTTGAGTAAAAATAGTCCATTATTGCAATAGTCCTCTTTAAAACTATTGACTCGCAAGTTCGAAAATCTAAAAAGAAATTATTATCACACATTTTGACTGAGAGCTATTTTCTGTACATTTGGTGCAAAGTGATTCCATGACAGCTTCTTATCTAGGATGACTTCTAGATATTCAGCTCGTTCTTTGATTTCCAGTTGTTGTGCTCCCAGTTCAAGTTTATTCCTGCTTCTCCACATGAACCGTCTGGTGAATTCAAACGTGTCCGTCTTACTCGAATTGACCGATAATCCGGTCTTCCTGCACCAGGAATCCACCATTCCCAGTTCTTGCTACGTTACCCCGAAGAGCGCATCCAGATGTCGACCACGCACGATGACCAGTGTGTTTTCCGCATAGCCTATAGCGTGGTAGCCCTGACTCATGAGTAGATGAAGCAGTTCATCACTACCAAGCACCACAGCAGGGGCGATAAAACGCCTCCTTCTGAACACCTCGAGTCAACGGTTCCACGTAATATGGTATCAACCTTGGTCGTTACTAGGTTCCTGTTGACCAACATGTGACAGGTCCATTACACAACTGCAATAGGGACACCATGTACAATCATGGCTGCCCTGATCACTTCTGCTGTGCTGTAGTTGAAATCTCCCTCTAAATTCGTAAAGGTTCCAATCGCGAAGCCTTTCCGCTTCAATTGTCCGTCGATTGGGATTACTACTCCGCTTAGGGCCATGTTGGTCGAGTGACCAGCCCTATAGGCGTGTTGCTCCTTGTTAAGTGGCCTACTTGAAAAGACCTTGTCACGAATATATCTATTCACAAGCATTTCCACTATTTTTATTAAGAAAAATGTAAGGCTGATGGGACGGAAATCCTTGGATGAAGTATAACCGATCCTGTCTGCTTTCGGAATGAAGCCTACTCTCGTGCCTCTCCATGCCGTCGGAACATATTCCAGCGTCAGAGTAACAATCTCGTTGGCTAGCCGCCGTTTCGGACCCAGTTGGGCCACAGGCTGTGAGCCAAGGTCTCCTCGTCCGACGCTGAAAAACGCCCGTCAGGCAATTTTATGGTGCCAAGAATAGCATTCAGGTTTCGAGAGAGCAGCTTGTCCAGTTTAGCTGCCTCTGCTCCTTTCTCGATGTTTGTGCAAAAGCTGGTCCAGCTTTCTTGCTCAGCCTTACGTATTGCACCCTTGTATTCATCCCTCAGCATCGTAAATGAGGTCCATAGTTCATCCGTTTTGCTAGTACTGGAAAGTCTAAACCTCATTTGATATAATAGAGTTGAACTTAATGGAGAAACGTTCGCACTGTGGACAATGTCGAGTGCAACTGCAACTGTGCATTTTATTAAGAAATGGTCTTTTTTATAAATAATTAATCTTCTTCGCTTTGGTTAACAACAACAAGCTCTTATTAAGTAGGTAACTTCATGAGAAGCGACGCTCCTAGAGTGCTAGGCACCCGACCGAAATGGCCCTAAGCGGAGCGATAAACCAAATCGAAGGATATTTGAAGCAGAAAAGCTTCGCAGTTGGAACTTTTATGGACATCGAAGGAGCCTTCAACCACACCTCTAGAGAGGTGACCAGGGCGGCCAAGATTGCACACGCCGTGGCGACTGCAGTCGTGGAATGGACGTGTCGCATGTTGGGCAAGAGAATCCTAAGAACGATTAAAGGTGATACCACTTTATGTGGAGCTAATGTGTCGGGGTATCCGCAGGGGGGCGTTTTATCGGCCCTGCTGTGGTGCTCGGCAGTGGATGAATCGCTTCATCTACTCATGAGTACCACGCTATAGGCTATGCTGGTGACACGCTGGTCATCGTACGCAGCCGGCATCTGTATGCGCTCGTCGGGGTAATGCATCAAGCGCTGGGGACAGTGGATTTCTAGTGCAGGTATACCGGATTATCGGTCAATCCGAGTAAGACTCACGCGTTTGAATTCACCAGACGGTACAAGTGGGGAAGCACGAGCAAACTTTGACTGGGAGGACAGCAACTGGAAATCAAAGAACGAGCTAAATATCTAGGAGTCATCTTAGATAAGAAGCTATTATGGAACAAGCACCTGGTGGTATTGGAGGCAATACCAGAGTTAGAGCCCCTTATTTTCACCATCAAAGCCATAGCTGCGAAGGCAGCCTAGAAGGATCTCGCCGGAATTGCGGATCTCAACCGATATCACGAGTAGGCCGACCCTGAGCATGCTCAGAGACTAAACGCTCATTCACTATCCCTTCAACAAGAAGTATAGTGTTAGCCTATCCATCAGAGAGAAGTAGGTTAACGGCGAGTCTCACCTGCCTCGTGATGGGGACGACTCGTTCACAGATGGCACCATGAACATGCAGAAAGCAGGAGCCACGATCTATCGTAAATGGAGTGGAATGGGCTTCACAAATCCTATGGGGTCCTACGCCACAGTCATGCCATCTGAGATTATGGCCGTGCTCCAGTGCGCCTAAAAGGCACAGGATTATGGCAACAAAAGAATCATATGTATCTGCTCAGACAGCAGAGCTGCTATAATGGCCCTGAATGGAACAACAACTACTATTGAATCGTGAAAAGAACTGGCGAAAGGAAGTAACCACTTTTAAAAATAAATGACCAAACATGGATTTTGACCCACTTCTAAATTGAATGGGACAATTATCTTTTACACAGACATAACTTAGGTAAAACAAATTACTTTGAAACTATTAATGAGTAAAGAAGGCCCAAAAAAACTTAGAGGAAAGATGCGGTATTTTATTTTTTACAACAACAGGTTGCTCTTAAAGATAGATATAACATTTTTATAATGAATTTATCTTCTTAAATCTAATTTCATATACATCAGTAGAATGTTTCTATTTGTTTTCAGTGTTTTGACTTTAATGGTGAAGTTTTAGTTCTTCAACGATGTCGGTATGCTTACCTCTGTGACATTAAGGGGTCAGATTTTTCACCATCCATAGCTTAAATATTAGTGCGGATCATGCGTATTGACAAAATGTTCTTAAAAAACTTTGACAGAATTATTGGTTTAGCTGTAGAGAGTTGTGGTTTACAACAACTATGTTGAAATGCTTTTGTATTGGGCGTATGGGGCCTACTGGAACTGCGTCAATTTCTTCTCGAGTCAACTCCGTAACCTTACCGCTTCCTATGTTTATTTTCGCCCGGTACTTCTTCGCTCTAGGCATATACATTCCAGTAAGGATACCACTAGTCTTAAACATTGCAAAAGCATCACCATCAGATGCTGCTAATACAATTTGTTCTCGGATTGGCATGGGCACATAGACATTTCTTTTCCCTCGCTGTACGACTGGCGATTCGGGATGAAAAGTGTATCTACGAAATTCGAATAGCCGGTGAGGATCGGAGCGGGGAATAAGCCGAATAACTCCAAGTTGTCCAAGTCCAAATCCAAATATTCGACAATCAAGTGTCCTGGCAATAGAAGGCCTGGCTGAAGGAGACCTGACAGGAGGAATCCTGGCAGGAGCAGACATGGCAGGAGGAGACCTGGCAGGAAGAAGCCCGGCGGAAGGAGACTTAGACCTAGCACGTACAAGAGTCTCGGACTCGGCAGGAGGCAGATGTATGTGACGAGAAGAAGCAGCAGAAGAAGAAGAAAGCCGCCAACTAACCGGGCGGGGAGTATCAGGCCAATCGCCATTAGGGTTACAGCCGGAATGTGAACTTGATTCTGAAAAAATAGTAGGAATATTTTTTTATTTAAAATAAGTTTGTACAGAATCCGATGTCATAAACTTAAAAACAATATGGCGGATCCAACATGGCGGGCGACTATGCTAACTAAACTTCTGATTCTTTTCAAAATTGGTATCAGGGGATTTTTGAGCTCGCTGATTACGAATCCGATGTCAAAAATTAAGACAAAAACAATGGCGAATCCAGTATGGCGGAGATTAACTTTATGCTCATTTTGGATAAACACAGATGGACTTTAGAAAAAACAGAAATTGGGATCGAATTCGGACTACATCGGACAAATTTTTATTTGCGGAAAGCCGTAAAATTTTTTTTTAATGATTATAGATATATTAAATTGTTATATTCACCTGTACAATTAAAACTAACTGCCAAGAATAAGAGCAGAGTATAAAAGATCCTCATCTTTTCCAATTGGAGGACAAACTGTAGTTAACAGTGTAATAATAAGTATTATGTTTTTTCATTCGAGTAAATAGTGCCTCAAGCCTATCCTTCTGTGATTTTTTTTTTTTATATATAATTATCAGAGATTATAATCATACGAGATTCTATTTACATTTAATTAGTCATTTTCAAGCGACAAAATTTACGAAGTTTGTTTAGACTGACCTCAGTGAGCCGCAATCAACGCCAGTTCTTTGCAGGATTTGATTCTCTAAACTTACCCGAATATTTTAAGTAAACAGTGAAAAAATTGATCGAGCCCTTTTTTTGAAAATTCAAATTTTGATTTTTAAGTTTTTTGTTTGTAATTGTTCCAATTGGAACCGGTTCGAATTGGAATGCATAATATTGCGCAATATACTCGACTGAGTACTCGCGCACTGCGGTCTGTCCGAGGCGAGAGTCGCAACCATAAAAAAAAAAGTCAAGAGAAGAAAAAAGTTGCTTTTTGAAAGCCCCACAAAATGATGCTAATAACTTTTTTAATTTTCTTGAAAAATCAAAAAGTCAAATTTTGATCGCAAAAAAAATAATTTAAAATCAATAATTTCATTTTGCGGTCAAACCATGCAAGATCCGAAAACAATAAATAGACCAAAACTGTTAACACTAAAAAGAGCTACAAATTTGTTATTAATCGTTTTTTTTTTTTGATAGGATACGCAGTTTTTGTTTTAATTATAAAAAATAACATGATAAATAAAAAAATTTGATTTCTGGAAAAACAAAACAACATACGAAAAAAAATTATTAGACAAAAGTTTGTTTTTAATCATTTTGTGATAGAACGCGTAGTTTTTGTTTTAATCGTAGAAGATAAAATTTAAAATTAAAATTTCTGAAATTTTCTAATAATTACTTTGTGATAGGACGCGTAGTTTTTGTTTTATTCGTAAAAAGTAACATTAAAAATAAAAAAAATGTCAAAAGAGTATATCATGTGAAAAAAAAAAATTAATAAACAAAAGTTGTTCTCCCAAAAAGAAGATCGAGTGCGAAAGACGAGATACTTGAATGAGAACGTGAATGTTCGTTAAAGCCCAAAGAGCTTTAACAACAGAGAATTCACAATCACCAAATTATAGTTGTCGATGCCTTGAGCTTTAAGCAAGCATATTGCCCCAAATTTGTTCGAATCAATAAAAAAATAATTTATTTTTTTTAATGATATTTAGAGGTTCTGCAATCCCTATGATGTTACACGTATTTCCCATAAGAAAAAAAAACTTTTCTATCAATTTTTTTCAGAATCGTCAATATTAGGTGAATCGAGTTGAAATTCAACATTTCACTTCACAGTTAGCCATAAAATAAGATTTTAAAATTACTTTTCAAATATCTCCCCCATAAGACTGTTTTACAGGGTCCAAACAAATCCCACAAGTGGAAAATTAGGTTTTGGGAGATTCTGGCTCTAATTATGATTTTTTGCAGTTTTTTCTAAAATTTTTTTTTTTTAATTAGAGTGAGGTGATAATTAACTTAGATTAACAAACATAATTGTTTAAACAATTTATTATTATTTTTAATAGTATTCTCTTGGAAGAATGCTTGAAAGTTGCGGTTTTTTCTGAAATATTCTACTTTTTGGCCACTTTTCGCTTAGAGCGAAATAGAAATTAATGAAATTCAATAAAAATAATTGTTTAAACAATTTATTATTATTTATAACTTTTTTCTCCTTTAGTAATTCTACATGTTTTCGGATTTTACTGAAATTTTTCCGTTTTTGTCAAATATTCACTTAGTCAAGTAATAATTAATATAATTTAGCGAACATAATTTTTTTTTAACAATTTATTATTATTTTAAACAATATTTTTCTTGAATGATGCTAGTTTTTCCAGGAATCTTAAGAAATTTTTTCATTATATTCAAACATTTCAAAATACTTAAAAAGCTTTAAATATTTATTTTTAAATCTTTGATAATCTACATTTTGTTTATAATTTTTTTGAATCTTATCAAATTTAAATTATTTTTGACATTTTTCCCTACTTCTAACCTTTTTTTTTTTAATCCGGTAAAATTAAAAAAATTTCCCTAAATCGTAGATTTTTGAAGATTACAAAAAAATGTAATTTCTGTACATTTTTTTTAGGATTTTAAAAATGTCGAAAAATAAGATGGAAGATTGTTAGACAAATCTTTTTATATGGCAGGATTCAACCAAATTTTTGTAAAAATTTGAATGATTTTAAGTGATATTTGAATATTTTAAAGGTTTTGAAAAAATTCATAAATAATTAATTTAAAACTTGAGAAGATTTCAAAAAATTGTAAACAAAACTTAAATTTTTCTAGGTATACAAAATCTTCTGAAGTTTTCTAGGAAACTTTAAAATGCCTTTTGAGAAAAAGCTTTTCTTTTAAATTTTCTAGATTCTTTTTCAAAATTTCGGGAAATCGTTTGAAATGTCTAGACAACTTTTAAACCAATTTTGTTTGAAATTTTTTGAAAATGTTACAAATTTTTTATTATTTTTGAAATTTTTTTGAAACTTCTAAGCTATTTTTATTTTAAATCATGTAAAAAATTTTAAAAAATTCCTAAAATGCAGATTTTTGAAGATTTTGAAAAGAAATTTATAAACATTCAAGAATTTTGAGATATTCCAAAAGAATAAATTTTTTTAAGATTTCTGGAAAAATGTTTTACAATTTTTAATTTTTAATAATTTTAAGTGATATTTAGATATTTTAACGGGTTCGCAAACTTCGTAAATAATTTTTAATTTCGGAACATTTAAAAACAATTGTAAACCAAATTTAAATTTTTCAACAATTGTTCAAACAATTTATTTTTATTTATAATAATATTCTCTTAAACTAATGCTATAAAGTTGCTTTTTTTCAAAAATGTTGCCACTTATTGTCCACTTTTCAATTAAAGTGAGGTAATAAGTAATTCAAGTTGGCAAACAAAATTGTTTAAACAATTTATTATTTTAAACAATATTATCTTTGAATAATATTAGAAAGTTGCAGTTTTTCTGAAATATTCATCTTTTTGTCAACCTTTCACTTAGAGCAACTTTCTAGCATTACTCTAAGAGAAGATAATTATAAACCATAATAAATTGTTTAAACAATTATTTTTGTCAAGCTTCGTTGTCATTATCCAACTATGTAAAAAATTGGCAAAAATTAAAAAA
>CAKNWT010282694.1:0-12962 GCA_932066315.1 Andricus coriarius | reverse complement strand
AGAAATTTGTAACAGTATATATTTTTATTTCTTTCTTTATATATATATATATATATATATATATATATATGTAATATATCTGAATAATAATTCGTTAATATAGTGGTATATCCAATTTTAATGAAAATGAGTTTATTCGCGTGTATATCAAATGTGTTCGTTATCATAAAATGAAAAAGATCATGTGTCTAGAAGGGGTATTGTAACACTACTTAACGGTGTTCCTTTTTTTTGCTGTTTTTTATTATTTCAGAGTCTAATTTGTATTGATCTTTCAGTTTTTTATTGCTTTTCTGAATTTGTAATAGTATTATTGCGACTAGAATAACTACTAAGGTCAATACCATGGTTAGAGTAAAAAGTACTTTTTGAGTAAATTCTTGTTGGTATAATATTACGTAGTTTGCGTTTTCTATTATGAATATCTGATTTTCGAGAAAAGATAAGGGTATGCCTTCTTTAATTTGAAATTGTGTCAGGAATTTATAATTATTATTTATTTAATTATATTTTGATAGATATTGTTTCCAAAAGGATTCCTGAAAGGTCTGATATTTGTTGCATGAATGGATTTTGAGAGAGAGATATATTTCCTTCTTGCCAGAGATTTGAAAATTCTTTCATTTTGTTGCTATTTCGAATTTTCCGAGATATTGGGTTTTTATTTGTTCTAAATGTTATGTGAGTAATATAACCCAGACAATCTAAAATTCTTTTATCGAGTCTTGTTATTTTGCCGTTCCAATTACATTTATTTTCTTCTGGGGTATTTGTGCAATAATTAGAAAGCTCTATTTAATTTTCGGTTAGAAGGTGTTTAGGGTCGTATAATTCTGCAATTTCAACATATGATAGAAAATGAAGATTTTCAGAAAAAACTAGAAATTCAAAAATTGGCTCAAAGAAAATTCCTGGCGAATGGGTAATTGGGGTGTTTATATAGGGGTTTTGAGTTGACTCTGTTCGGAAAATGAGAAGCGTTATTAGTGAAATTCCAGTTAGAAGTGGGTGACTCATTTTGCTTCTCGAACGGCTGAAAAAAGAAGAACATAGAATATTAGCATGTTTTACATGAATTTTTAAATGATTACAATTTTGTTGTCCTGGTTGTCCTGGTGAAGCAATTTTTGAACATGCGGTCAAAGGTGTTTGGTAGTGCTAATGTACGGGGTGATGGGATTTGCGTGGGTTTATCTTTTCGCGTTTTTGGAGTTATTCGAGGGCATTTATTTGTTTTTTGTTTTTGTGTGTTACAGTATTTACAAGAATTTTCCCAAGCGACTAACTTTGGCCAATGATCAGTTTGCACTTCCTGATCTACCATTTTTGTTTTTCCCGTATAAGTCTCTAAGTTAACATTCTCGCAGAGGTCATATTTTCGCATTAATAAACGGAGGGTATCTAGAGCAGCTTTACTTTCAGCTAATTCTTTTGTAGCGCCTGTCTTAATATGTTATAAATTGAGCTACCGGTAGTCCGTATCGAATTATGAAATTCTTCAGTATCATAGCGTGATTTAACATTCCCAAGGAAGTGTGCTTTTGTTTTGTATATCTTGTGGCGCGCGAGCGTAGTTCAACAGGGGTTTCCATCATTAAAGTGGTTGCCTAAGATATAAAGTGTTTGTTAGAATTTATTATATTGATTTGGTGCCCTGTATCCACATTTGATGCACTTCTTGTAGCTTTTTACTTTCCTCTTTGATGTGCTAGGGAAGGGTCCAATTGAGAATTTTGTGGGCATGAAAAATAGTGTCTTCTACAAGGGGTAGGGATTTTATTTTTAGGATAATAACTTTTGATTTGAAGACTGTCAGTCTTTTGTTTATTATTTATACCAAAATTGTTGATTTTTGGTGGATAGTTTGTAACAGTAACGTTGTTGGTTGAGATATGGAAGTTTTTTTAGATCATTAGAGATTTTTTCTTCATTAACTTTGTCCAAAGGATCTCTTCGAGTTATTAAATTAATAACTTTAATTGCTGTAATGTTTTTTTCTTCTTTACCAGTATTTGCTATTCCTGTTTGTTTGATGTTTTGGACTGTGCAAACTGCAATCCATGTTGTATTTTCTGGTGATGTTTTTATATTTATTGTTGCGCATTGTGGGTTTGGAAGATTATTGAGAGTACAGTAGGCTTGAAGTTTTCCGCAATTCGTGCTACTAAATGTTGGTTGGAAGGGTTCATATCTACTTTCATTACCTTTAGTAATAAGGAAATATAGACTTTTTGCTGCGTTTTGTTTAATTAATTCCTCATCTTTGCCACTACTCACAATTAAAAAATTCTGGTATTTTAACTTTATTGAGAAGTGGTATTGGTTAATTGCGTTATGTGTGATTTTTAGTTTGTAATCTAGTGGTCGTTCTCCCCTTCGTTCCATGAGATTGTTTAATAGGGTGGCGTAACCTTCATGTGACATGCTTGTTAGATTTTTATAGAGTAATGTTGATTGTTGATTTCTTCAGTAAGTTGTGATTGCGGATAGAGGGTGAATTCCGTAGTAGCGTCATCTTCACCTGTATTACTGTGTTGTATTTTGTCGTTCTTAATTTTTGCTTCTGGTCCTATTTGTTGGGCTTCTAATTGTGGAACAGATGGTTTTGGTGTTTCCGTTGGTTTTTGGTTACCTGAATGTAAAAGTAAATTAGTAACTGAATCCCACAGTGCTCAGATAAGATGAAATGACCAGCCAAATAATGTATGTAAGGCATGTCCATGTTTAAGGGTGTCTGCAATTAATTTTATTCCTCTAATTATGATTATAATTCCAATTAGTCCTGCGATAGTGGTGCCAAAGTTTGTAAAAACTGACCAAAACCTTCCCCAGGCTGATTCCGCTATTTTAGCTAATGTTTTTTCGTCTAAAAGATTGAATACTGAGAATCCTTGTTTATTTGTTGGTTCTCCCATTGCCCCTCTGACTATATTATTCAGGACCATGGGTTTTTCGGCTTGGAACATAATGTGTTTGCGCAATTTTTCTAGATCATTTTGTGAGTACATACCGCTTGTAGCAAATGATGATGGATTCGTGTATTTCCATGTAGGTTTTGTTTTGGGTTTCATTATATCAGGTGTTGGACCTTCAATAGGAGTGGTTAACATTTTAAACCACTTTTCGCCAAAGAAATACATAGGAGGTATGAATGTGTTGCAATTGATTTCGGTGCCTGCTTTTGAAATTATATGTGTTCTTGGAGTGAGAAAAAATGTTTTGTTTCCTATCAGGATTGGAAGTTGCATATAACATTCTTTAATTTCGCGAAAAGTAACTTCTACGGGGACGCATTGAATAAGATGAATTACCTTTTCGGCTACTACTGACATGTATCCTTGTCCTTTCATAAGATGGTAAGCGAACTCGTCGGGTGCTTGGCTAGCTAAAATTAGTGAATTTTTCAGGACCTGTTGTTCTAGTTCGCATTTTTGAACTCGAACGTCACGATAAAGGCGTTTTACCTCTGTGCGGATGTGTCTTTCGATGTAAATAAATTTTGAATTTTCAGAAGTAAATATATCCATATTATGAACTGATGGGCCGATATTTTTCAAAAAGGGTGTTTCTTGTTTTGTTTCATAAATTAATAACTTTGGGTGTTCTGTTCGAAAAAATAAAATATTGCATACGGGTATTATTGATTTGTATGCTAGCACAAAAGTATGTCATCGGTCACGAAGGAATATATTGTCTCTTGATTATCCGTAGAATTGTCGTAACTTTTATTTGCTATTCCTGTATAGAGTACTTCATATTGGTTGAAGTTGCATGTATCAGGTGGTATTGGATTCCAAAAGGTGTGGCCTCCTTCTACATCGATACAAGTAGATTTAGAAGCTGTGCATGAAATATGAGCTTGAACGGATTTTATTTTCATTCGAGTTGATTGAAGTGTAATATTCTCGTTGTGAAATTTTATAAGTAGCGTCGACTATAACTCTATTCCAAGTGCCGTAAGGATCGGAAAATGTAGTTCCAGAACAGTATCCATTATTTTCTTTCATTCCAGCTAATGTTGTAGTGTGGGAATAAGAATTATTGGGTCTCATATTAAAAATCTGTGATTTACTATTTACAGTAAATACGGCAGTTTTTTGTATCAAGTTGCATTGTTCATTTGTGATATCTTGAATATATTCTTTGTAGCCATTGTCCACTGAGGAAATGTGAGAATGCGCTCCGCAGTATAATATGTTTCGATTCACTTCTATTTTGCATTGTATTACTTTAGTATAGGTATAATCGCTTATTTGTAGTAATTGTATATTTACAGGATTGGTGAATAATTTTGGCTCAGGAATGTCGCATCCTCCTACCTCTAATAGGGAGAGGGTTGTTATATTAAGTTCGTTCGGACCACAATCATATCCCACGATCGCATTAATAGGAGGTGGTTGAAGTGAATACGAAAGAAGTAGTGCCACGAGGAATCCTTGAGATCCCATATTCTGGAAAAAAGGAGGTTCCGGTTAGGAATTTGTCCACCTTTTATGATTATTATGATAATACTTATTAAGTTTATATGGTTGTAATAATATTTTATGCACCTATTTTAGAAGAGCCACCACATCTGCCAAAAATGCATGTCCGGATTGGAGTAAACTAAGTATCAAACTTTTGTAGGCGTCCGGTCCTCGTGTCTTGATTTTTAAAATTATGTCTCTAATCGTATCAGGATTGCGCAGATCCTTTGTCCATTCAGGAATGTTACAGTCTGTGTGGCCAAAAATTTCGTTTTCAAATAAGAATGGCCACAGGATAATCATGTCAACATGATATGCTATTACGTCAATAAGGGAGTCCAGACGTCTGCGGTAATTAGGATCCATTTTTTCTGAAATAATTATTGATCGATTCTTTGTTGTATTTTTTTTACTGTTTTTGTATTTTCATATATTTATGTATTTTTATTTTATTCCATATATGTTAAGACATCCGCTAAGGTATCGTGGTCTGAGAGTCTTAAGCATAGGATTAATCTTCTGTAGGAATTTGTTCCTTGATTTTTGATTTCTGTCATTATTTCAAGAGTAGTATTTGGGTCTGTAAGATTTGCTGCCCATTTAGGAATATTGGGGTTATCCCTATCTAAAAGTTCCGTGTGAAATAAATGTGGCCAGATTTTAAATAAATCGATTTTATGATCAAAGACTGTCATCAGTGAGTCGATGCGTTGGCATTGTACCGGATCCATCTGAAATAGACGCAAGGGATGCATTTTTTTTTATTTCTGAATATTGATGTGAGATTTTTTCAGTCTATTGATATGAACCACATATGGTTTTCCTTGAATATTAATTTTCACGTTTCCTTTTCCTAAAACATCCAACACTTCATGAGGGCCTGTGTAATGATTTTCAAGTTTTTTCATTTTTCCTCCTTTTAGGAGAAATACACTATCTTCGATTTTTACTTTTAGGGTTTTTTTTTTCCTGTCATGGTACACTTTAGATTTTTCTTTTGTGGTTATAAGGTTTTCTCTTGCTTGTGCTCTCAATTCATGGAGTTTTGTTACAAAGTTTATTAAGTAATCGTCGTATGTTTGTAATTTTTCATGTTGTGATGGGGGTTCGCTGTAAGGTTCACGAGCTAATTTACCGAAAACTAATTCGTAAGGGGTGCATTTTGTGCCTTCGTGCACGCTGGTATTATATGAGAACATTGCTAATTCAAGCCAATCGTCCCATTCTGAGTTTTTAGAAACGAATTGTTTTAGGTATTCTCTTAAAACGTAATGTGAACGCTCAAGTGATCCATTCGATTGCGGGTGAAAGGCCGTTGTCCGAAATTGTCTTATTCGAAAGCGCTTTGCTATTCTTTTTAACAAATTGTTCAAAAAATCTCTACCTTCATCTGTTAGTACTCCTTTAGGGGATCCAAATATACAAATGAACTTTTTCACATAAGCGGCTGCTATTGTGCTATCTTGGTGATTGGGGAGGGGAATAGCTAGGGAGTATTTTGTAAAATTGTCTTGTATCGTGAGAATGTATAAATTTCCTGAATTTGTTGCGTGCAATGGACCAACAATGTCCATTGATATTTTCTCGAAAGCTGTAGTGGGTGTATCCGTGATCACCATAGGGCTTTTGGTTTTAACCCGAACTAATTTCTTGAGTTAACATTGCAAACAACCTTGCATATATTTTTGGATATCTAACTTCACATTTTCACAGTAAAATTTGTGATGAACTCGATTATACGCTTTTGGAACGCCCTTATGTCCTCTCAGTGCTGAGGAATGAGCTTCTTCTAACAACTGTGATCTTTGTTACTTTGTGGGATACTGTGTTATCCCATTGCAAACTATAACCTTTGTAGATGAATCGGAAAAGACTGTATCAAATGTGAATTTAATTTCTTCCCATGGTATATGATTGATTTGCGAAGTCCTTGCAACACTTATTGATCGTAGATTCAGTTTCGTAGCTAATGTATGTAATGAAAAAATTGATAATTTAATGCTATCCAAAATGTCTAATAGATTTTCTTTTGTATCTTCTTCGATGGGGAGAGCTAAATAATAATAGGTTCCTTTTTTAATTTCTTTTACCATTCCTTTTTTTAAATTCTTGAAACTGGGCAAAACTCCTTTTTTGCTAACGCCCTTGATCCATTGTCACGGGGTGTGCCATCTGTAGTGGTAAAATAAACGTAATTGTCTTTTCGCATAGTCAGTTGATCGCGACATTCAATTATATTTTTTGAAGTTGCAGGTAGTGACATTTTAGGTAGGGTTTCTGAGGGTGGGGTTTTTTCTTTATTTTCGACATTTTGTGAATTGCCTTTGTTGTCCATTTGAAGTGTTTCGCTTATTTCGAAATCATCTTAAGCTTGTTAATATGTTCCATTTTCAGAATTTTCTTCTTCGGAAGGGGCTTCTTGTTTTTCATCAGCCGCATTTTCTATTATTTCTTCTTCTGAGGTGGAAAAATACTGTACACTTTCACTATATTTTTGTATTAATTTTCGAGGTTTAGTAGCATCAGGCTTATTGGTACGTTTTTTCTTCTTAGTTTTTGCTTGACCTTGTTTAAAAAAATCTAGATATTCGGGATCAGAGTCCGAGTCATATCCATTTTTTGATAGGGTTAGTTTTATCTTATTTAATGTTGGTAATTGTTAATTTGCTTCTTTTTTGGGCCTACCCTTCTTTGTTTTTAATTGAGAGGGGTTATCGTTTGAATTTATTATTGGTGTTTTTCTTGGTCTGCCTCGGGGTCTTTTTATGCGAGGTTCAGGAGTTGGGTGTTTTTCTGGGTTCGTTTTGGGTGTGTCTTCTTGTTGTTTCCTCTTTTGTCCCCAGGTGACCATGGTTTTCCATGGTCATTGTTCGTACTTTTTCCCTAGTACCAGGCTTAAGAGGAGAATCGTCATGAAAAGGAGTTTTGAAGCTGTGCGTTCAAAAGAATTAGGATATTTAATTACGTTTTTCTTAATTTATTTGAGTGATTCTTCATTAAGTAATTCACTAAATGTTTCTGGAAGCTCAGCATTAACATCGAATTGTGAATCATTGGATGTTTCTCTAGAATCGGAATCGGAATCGAAATCTTCGGTAAGCGTTGTATTAGATTTAGTAGGTTCTTGATTGTTTTTGCAATTTTTTCTTGAATAGTCGTCGTATTCGTATTCTGCGAGTTTTAGTCTCCAGCGTGAGACTCGCGAACAAGGATCTTCAGAATTTCGGAACCAAACTAACGGTTTATGGACTGTCACTAGGGTAAATTTTCTTCCGTATAGATAGTGGCGAAGTTGAGTTACACAAAAAACTATTGCGAGAGCTTCTTTTTCATAAGTTTCGTATTTCTTTTCGTTATCATTTAGGCTGCGTGAAAGGTATGTTATTGGTTTATCTTTCCCTATTTTTCCTTGTGATAATATACCTCCTACTCCAAATGCTGAGGCATCTGTTGTGACTAAAAAGGGTTGAGAAAAATCTGGTCGCTGTAGAAGTGGTTCTTCGCATAATTTTGTTTTCAAAATATCAAATGCTGTTTGTTGTTTTTCTGTCCCTTAGAAGGGTATGTCCTTTTTCAGAAGTTGATGTAGAGGTTGGGCAATTTTTGCGAATCCCTCTATACATTTGCGATAATATCCCGCTAACCCTAGAAATTGTTTGATATTTTTTTGTGTTTTTGGGATTGGGAATTCTTTTACGGCTCTTACTTTTCTTGGGTCTGCGCGTACTCCATCCTTATCAATTATGTGTCCTGAATAACTCACTTCAAGTCGTAAAAATTCGCATGTGTCGGGTTGCAATCGTAAATTCGCGTTCGTGAGACGTTGTGCTAGATTATTACATTTTCTTTCGTGTTCCTCTAGGCTATCAGCGTATATAACAATATCGTCGAGATATACAAAAAGTTCGGTTCCAATTAATCATGTTAAAGTTAAATCCATTAATCTTTGAAAGGTTGCGGGGGCTGATTTTAATCCGAAGGGCATTCTGTCAAGCTCGTAGTGACCATGTGGTGTAGAAAAAGCGGTCTTATGGGAATCTTTAGGGTCCATTTTTATTTGGTGGAATCCGGTGGCTAAATCAAATACCGAAAAGTATTTTGCATATCCTAATGAGTCAAGTATGTCGCTTATGTTAGGCAATGGGTAAGAATCTCCGATTGTTTTGTCATTTAATTTTCGAAAGTCAAGGACCACCCTCCATTTTATTTTTCATTTTGAGTCAGGTTTTTTTGGAACTATCCAGACAGGAGTATTATATGGTGACTGTGAGGGTTTTATTATACTGTTCTTTAATAGTTCGTCAATTTGTCTTGTAATTTATTCTTTGTGAACAGGTGGAAAACGATACTGTCGTGAAAAAATTGGGCAATCATTTGTTGTTGAAATTGAATGTTGTAGCATATTAGTGGCTTCAAGGGGTTCGCCTAGGATTTGGAATCTGCCTTCGTGGTTGGTAACCAATCTTTCTATGTGTTCGTATTCGTCTTGATTTAGATGGTCTAAGCGCAGAAGATTTTTAATACATTCTGCCCTATCTTCACCAGTAATATTATAAAATTTGCATGGATTTTCAAAAGAGTTATCTGTTTTCAGAAAATTGTTTAGTATTTTATTGGTTATATCGTCGTCATTTAATTCCTTAAAGTCACCAAATTTTTTGGTGTTATTAAAATTTAATTCTTCAAATTCTTCTAGTTTAATTATCGGAATAGATATTGTTACTGCTGTTTCATTAGTATTTGCGAATTTTAAATATGCTTTACCATCACAATTTCTTACTACTGCATCTCCTGCATAGATTCCGTCTTTTAAGTATAACCGGAGAATATAACCTTCATTTGCGTCGGTATTTTCAATATGAACAAAAAATGTCGTAACTGTTCGAGCGGGGATAGTTTATGTTTACTTTATTGTGGCGAAAAAAATCAGATCCTAGTACTCCATCTTCGTCAATGAGGACTTCATTAGGGTAATGTTGAATATTGTTGAATACCCTAAAATATTTCATTTCAATTGTCCCAACGTGTAAAGCGGTAAGGTGTTAATTCCGGTAAGTTTTAGCACGATTTTTTCATCTATTGGTATCTTAGGTTTTGTTGCTTTTAATTTGATTAAGTTTCGACCCGCGCCGGTATCGATCATCATTCGTGCTGGGTTTATTAGACCTTCTGCAGATATTATGATTGACGGGATTTTGCTTGGATTGGATAAATTAACTTTTGTGGTTGGTTGATTATTGAAGGTGGATGCCTTTTGTTCTTGGTTTAGTCCTCCCTCAGAGCATCCGTGCTGGGGAGACCATTGGAGTTTCCCTGGCTATGTGGTTCTTGTTGTAGTTGTTGGTTTTTTAATCTTAATTCGCAACTTCTTACCATATGCCCGGTTTTCTTGCAATAATTACAAACTACTTCTGAATTAGGGGAGTACCTTTGATCGCTTCTATTTTGGTTATTTTCGAATGTTCCGGGGTCAAATTTTCCGTTTGGTCTGTTATTATTATTTTTTTTTCAAACATGTTCTCCGGTTAAGAAGAATCCGGTTTTCCATCATAGCCATGGACTAAGTCAAGTGGCTGATGAGATAAGAATATAATTAATTAAATAAATGCGATGTATGAACGCATTTGCGATGATGTTGTAGGTACAAAATTAGGAGCATGGTGTAGTTTGCAGTTCGTCCTTCACCACTGTTATGCTTAAACAGCGGCCGTGAATGTTGGAGGTAACGACAGTAACCTCTGGATGCTTCTTTAGAGCTACCATGTTTCACTCTATAGATTTTTAGTCGCTTGCTTCCTGATGGTACAGAAAGTTTCTTACAATGCGACAAGTGTTTAATAAAACTGTCTTCTGAGCTGCTGCCAGTACCCTACTGACTCCTAAATGTTCAAGATGTTCAGTGCATCTTGCGTGCACATTGCCTGTAGCCGAAATCACAAAAGGATAAATAGATGCATGTTTTACATTTCTCCATATTGTCTTTACTTCATGCCTTAGCTCGCTATACTTGTGGATCTTGGTTGTATAGGTTGCCTGCAAGTTTTGGTTAAGTGGACAAGCAATGTCGACGATACAGACTCTACCACCTTTTTTTCTCGCATGACGATGTCCGGCCGATTGGCTCTGATGTAATCATCCGTGTGGATAGGAACATCCCAATATAAGATGTAATCTTTGTTTTCTAAAACGGGCATTGGAATGTATCTATAGAAAGGCATCCATTCTGTCAAGAGTCCTATGTTTAGGGCAAGCTGTTGATGTGTAATTCCCGCCATATCATTATGCCTGTACGTATATTCTCTTTGAGCCATTACGCAACAACCATCAATAATATGCTCGACGGATTCGTTGGTATCTCCACATAATCGGCACCGGTCATCCACGTCTTGATGTAGCACGTGTTTGCCATAATTTCTGGTGCTGACAACCCTGTCCTGTATCGCAATAACGAATCCTTCCGTTTCTGGATACAGGTCGCCCTTTCTCAGCCAAATATTGGATGCCTCACTATCCACTTCATGTTGATCTAACGTTTTGAGATGCTCGCCATGGATGGCTTTCTGTCTCCATTGCGTTTCTAATTCCTCTATGGTTTCTGCCCTGGTACTCAAGGCCTCCTCTGAGGACAAATTCAAGGGCGTGTAATGAAGATCAGCTTTACAGAAGGTGTTGTAAAGCGTAACATCTCGCTTGCTGTTAAAATAGTCTCGCAACTGTGTAACTTGTGATTCACACAGTTTCCTGACATCTAGAATGCCCCTACCCCCTCTATGTCGTGGTAGAACTACCCTTTCAATTGCCGAATTACTGTGGTGCATTCGGTGCTTCGCCATTTCTACGCGGATGATTCTGTTTAATCGTTCGAGGTAGATATTCGACCATTTGATAAGCCCAAAGGAGTACGTGAGGACAGGGATGGCATAGGTGTTGATTGCCCTGATCTTGTTTGCCGAGTTAAGGGAACTCTTCAGAACCAATCTGAGTCTTGTCGTGAAGGCAGTCGTTAGGTTTTTCTTAACTGTCGTATGCTGAATACCCTTAGATTCGAGAATACCCAGGTATTTATATGGTCTCTTATTATCATAATTATTATTTATTGAAAAGTTATTATTAAAGTCATTGCTTTGATTGTTGTAATTATTATTTCTGTATTTTGGGAAGTTGTTACTGTTGGTATTGCGATTGTTTGGCAAACTGTTATTATTGTGAAAAGGATTTCTAGAGAAGTTGTTATTATTGTTGTAATTGGAGTTCCTTGAGAAGTTGTTACCGCGATTGTAGTTAGGGTTCCTTAAGAAATCGTTACTATGGTTGTAATTGGGGTTCCGTGAGAAATTGTTACTATTATTGTAATTGGGATTCCTTGAGAAGTTTTTATTGTTGTAATTAGGAATGCTAGAGAAGTTGTTATTATTACTGTAATAAGAGTTTTTTGAAAAGTTCTATTATGAGAAGTTGTAGGCTCCGGAAGCTACGATCATGGTTTCTTAAAGCAACCAATCACGTCGCAACTGGAACGTTTACGTCATCCACTTCTGCTCCTTCTGTCCTAGAAGGTAAGCAAGAGCGGGAAATTTACGCGAGATAACATCGTGTAACACTGTTCCTTGGAGTCAGGTCTCTAGCCGCTGATGACCTTACGCGGCAGACGGGACAGTTGGAGATGAAGGTTTTACCTCTGGATACTTTTTTAGAGCTACCAAGCTTTGTAGAATGTTATGAGGAACAGTGTTGACGGACCAGATAAAGTGATCCCAGAAGAACAGCCTGTTGCATGCGGTTTGCGATGGAATGAGCCTGACGCTGGCAAGCCGGAATCTTGTTGAGTTGGCTAAGAAATGAAGCTTTCATACCTCCAAGACAGCCGATTATGAGAACTACAAGATGGACTTTATAGCCTTGGTACAGCCTGCTAAGCTCGAAAAGAAGTGCTTGATATTTCACCCGTTTTTCTTCATCTTTTGCCGTGATATTACCATCGGCTGGTGCCGAGAATTCAATCACGTAAATGATCTTGGTCTTCAGATCTTGGAGAACAATATCACGCTTCGTAGCACTGATACGTTGAGTGGTGGAGAATGAGAAATTCCAGTAGATCTTACACTGATCATTCTCCACAACGGACTTGAGTTCCCCCTTGGCTTATGGCAAGACGGGCAAGAGATCAACATCATAGAAGTGCCTAAGATGGTAATATAACATTTTTAGAGCCGTATTGTGTCTCTCGATGTACCCGTAACATGCATACTTTGAGCATCCACTGAGAACATGCCCAAGTGTTTCTGGCTCTTGCTTACACGCTCGGCAGTTAGTATCGTCTACAGGTATATTCATTATGCGCTCGCGGTAAATTAAGGTATCTATAACGCCGTCTTGACAGGCAAAAAGAAATCCCTCAGTCTCCGATCTCAATCCAGCAGACTTGAGAAACATGTTGGAAAGACCCATCGAGAGCTCTTCTCTACTTATGATGTCGTAGAATTTACCATGAAGGGG
>CAKNWT010282693.1:0-13568 GCA_932066315.1 Andricus coriarius | reverse complement strand
GCCGTTTTTGAAGTCTGAAATATTTTTTAAAAATATTTAAGATGATTTTGGAACTATTTGATAGCTTTGCTGTCAAAGAATAATAAATAATTTCATACTTTATATTTTCTCAGAGATTATAGAAGAAAAATTCGAAAAATAAAATAATGGATACTTTTTGGCATGATAAAATTTCATTTTTATAAAATTTTATCAATTTTGCAATGGATTCTTTAATTAATACAATTTTTGTTAAAAATATCACATTCTTCAGCAAATGTACGTGAAAATGAATTCAATTTTAAAAAATAAAAAAAATCTAGGCGGACATAAACCTATGTTTTAACCTAGGTCTAAACCGAGGACAGACCTGGCTTTTTCTTTCGGCCACGTGGACCAAGTCCCAAGAAAAGACCAGGTTTTTTCGGGAAGTGTGCTATGTGGGTTGGTTGCATGAAGGTTACTTTTGAATGGATTACTATATAACCTGAAGTTAGCAGTAGAATTATCTTAGGAACACATTACGAGCTTCTAAAATGTGAATTTCTTAGCAAATATGACAACTTACAATGGTAAAAAAAATACCGGTACCGACAATTTGTTACTGGTTTTTTAGAGAGCATATCTTAAACATACGGAAGGGACTGGTAGGAGTTTTAGAGTAAGGTCATGTGATTCAATTGTTTTTTTCTCATTTTTTTTGCTTTGGACGCTTTAGGTGGAACCTGCACTCTCGAATAACTTATTTTTGTGTCGTCAATCAACGATAAAGTGTGACATATACATATATGTTACACATATATGTCACAAAAATAATGTTGGTCAAACCCCAATCCGTTGTCAACGCGAACTTTGACAACTAGAAAGATAGCGGATACCGTGGCAGTGCACTGCGTAAAAAATTACTTTGATAAAATCGAATTTGTGCATTTTCCTCGGAAACAACGCAAGGTACGAAAAAGTGGTCAGATAAAAGTTTACACATCTAGAACATTTTAGAAATACAGTGAAGTCCTGCTTTTTTTAAGCCTCGCTAATGTTAAGCCTCGCTTATTTTAAGCCCCCCATATACGGTTATTTTAAGTTGCACAGTTTCGTCACCACCCACCACGGTCCCTGTACGCTCTCCTCCCTGTCAGTGGCTGCACAATTATAAAGAGGTCCGAAGAGCGGAAATCCCTCGTTGGTTTGAACTGATTATTTTAGCATGACGTCATGGTCATGATAAGATAGATGGAAATGTCAGGAAGGTTAGTTTTAGAGAAAATATTCCAAGCGTAAATGTACGAATAGTAATATTTGTCAAGTGTAAAATCTTTGTTCTCAGTCATGTTCATTCTTTTGTTGATTGACGACCTTTCAGTGTCACGAAATTAAATTAAATATCCAAATTTTTAGATTAGTGTATCAGATCGGGTACTCTAACCTCAAATTTCATATAGTTGATTGTATTTCGTGAAACTGACAGGTCTTCGACCGATAAAAGGAGGAAACAGAAATGCGCAAATGGATCGTACACTTAAAGAATATTACTATTCAGACCTTTATTTGTTACTTTAACTTTCAGTACATTTTCTACAAAGAGGCCTACGCAGTTGTAGTCCCATGTGAAGAACTATGCTAACCTTTCTGACGGCTGACATTTCCACGTATCCCAGCATGACCTTGACGTCATACTACAAGACTCACTCTTCCGTGAAATATTTGAGTCTTTTTTTGTTTTTATTATATTGATTTTTAGTTGGCTATTTAAAATTACAAAGTATGAGCTTGTAATATTACATTAATAATAAATTATTCAAGGAAAGTAGCTATTTCTTAGATTCAATTTAATTAATTTTTGTGAAGTGAACATGTTTTTAAAACATTTATCTGTATTATTATTCATAGTATTTATTTATTTCAAATAGACATGCGCTTTACGGCACATGCGTAGTTGAAAAAGTTGCTTACAGCGCGCGCATCGATACAAGGCCGGGGCAGCCAATGAACGTCGCTTGACAAGAATAACCTGAAGGTCGTGCTAGACGTGGAGGCCCCTCTAGCCTTCAAATTATCTATTGTTTACGTTTCGGGGCCCTTAAAACAATCGAGATTTCACTGCATTAAAAGAAATAAAAAATGTTAGGCTTCCCTGAAAAACTTCTTTTCATGTTTTCAAAATTCGATGAAAAAAATAAAAAAGATTTCATGGAGAGCCCTCCCTTTTTAAATTTTATTATATTGTGCTTACAGTTTCTGTTATATATAGGAATTCATTTTTTACACATGCCAGATAAGAAAGGCATCCTGTCAGTTTTATGGGGTCTTAATCATTTTTGAGGCCGGGAGATGATTTTAAATTTAATTTTTGATTTTTTATAGATTTGTAAACTTTTATCTGGACATTTTTGTGTACCTTTCATTGTTTGCGTGAAAAATGCAAAAATACGATTTCTTCAAAATAAGTTTTTTCAATGTGAAGCAGTGTTCTACCAAGAACGAAACTTCAGGAGATCTATAGTACATATTACTAATAATTTACAAAAAAAATATCAAAATTTTAAAAAGTGGGATTTTTGAGAAAATCCACTGCAATTAAAAAAAATGGTCAAGAAAAAAATTATAATTTTGATTAAACTTTGATATACGTGTTCCTTTATTTCACCATAGAATGCAATATCCAAGTATTAGATCATTTTGTCACTCTAACCTGGACCTCTCTGTCTGATTTGAATTGGAATTGGCCAATTACAACTGATGGCTCTCTTAACCCATATTTGGCACACCTCCCTGGAGTAACGTATTTGAATATTAACGTATTTAAATAATAAAGTGTTAAATAGTTTTACTTGAAATTTTTTTTATATCTTTTTGCATACTAATTTTAAAGTATCATGTCATTTATATAGCTAAATATTAAATTTCAATAACCAAAACAAATTTCTGAAATTGCAAAAAGTTGAAACATGCCAATTTTCATTTAAAAAATTCATAACTTTTCTTTTCCTTGATAGAATTAGCTACACATTTAAGTGAGGCTTCTCCTAATGTTTTTGTCCAAGAAAAAAATTACTGTGAAAAAAGTTCTTATAAAAAAGGTAGAATATATAATAATTCGCTCTAGGATTTATGTCCTACGAGACCAATATTTTACCAATTTTAGGGTTATGACGACCCAATTTTAAAGTTTCAAACTTTTCCAAACTGACAACTATGTAGAAACTTCTAAGAAACTTTTTTAATGTCCGTCAACTAATAATAAGAACTACGCCTTGTAAAGAACTCGGATCCTAGTCGAAACATGTCGGCAATCTTAAAATAAAAACATAAAAAACCGGAAAAATCCTTTACTACATTATTATTCTTATTCTTTAATTTACCATCAAAATATATGCAGGACAAAATTCACTCCAAATTTTGATTTTCAAACGTATTCGGCGCACCGGGGTCGCGAACGACCCCAGGCGACTTCGAACGACTGCTGTATAGAGATGAACCGACCCAGCCTTACGCTCTATGCCCTGTATCGATATATGTTACTATAAACCCGCTGCCCTTATGTTTAGATACTCTAATTTTGCAATTTTCAACGTCTGGGATCGTATACGACCCCCTGTGCCAAACAAGGGTTAACAAAATTCAAAATCTTGAAAATTGCCTAAATTTTTTGCAATTTCTTTAATCGGAAAGTTTTATTGGGATAATTTCTACATATATTTCAGCCTTTTTAAAAAATTTTTAGCATAATAAAAGAAAATTAATTTATATATTTTTTGAAAATCTTGAAGATTACATAACTTTTTTAATTTTTATCAAATTTAAAAATGTCAGAAAGTTAATTTGTTACTTTTTTTTCATCTGACCGAATCTTTGAGATAAATTTTTGAAACTCCTAAAAAGATTTTATTTTGACTACTGAAAGTGTTCTCAATTTTGTCATTGTGGTTAGGTTAATCTAGTTACCAAATCTAACCTTCATTTGGGACCCCCAAAAAATGTCTCAAAGGCTGATTCGATATATCAAATCCTTTAACTTATAGCGTGCCTACAACATTCAGGTATCCAAACAGACATACATGCGGGTAGGTATACAGGCCGAGACACATCAAAAAAATTTTTGATATCCGAAATCTGCGTGTGTTGGAATTTAAAGAGCCTTTAAAAAGTATAAATCGAAAATCTGGACGATTCCATTACACTCGTGAATGAGAAATGAGAAAGTTAATTTTTTTTTTTCGAAAAAGATATTAAAAATCATTTCTCTGTATTTTGAAAAGGTACTCATGTAGGTAATCCACTTGATTTTTATTTACCTAAAACTTGTTAAATTTGTGTTGAATCGAAAAATGTCATGAAGATCATTTGTCAATCGTATCACAATCTACTAAAAATCATAACTAAAACTTATGGATCTCTTAACGAAAAAAAGTTTCATAATTTTTAAACCAATATAACGTTTAGAATTTCGGTCTTATCGAAAATTTAGATTAGAATAATTTACAAGTATATTTGATATCGAAGAAATATTAATTTTCAGCAAATTTAAAAATGTCATTCAGATAATTTGTAAGTTTTTTTGTCGTCTACACCAGAAACGTTGACAAAAAATTCTGTTACTTTTAAAACAGTTTTTTTGCTCAAATTTTGGAAATTCTGTAAATTAGTGAATTTTTGTCGAATCAATCTGAGTAACGAACAGGGCTTTCATTTTGGTAGCCTAATAATGTGTATCAAAGGCTGACTCAATTTTGTCAAGTCCGACAAGAGTTAGCATGGCTACAACATTAAAATAATCACACACTAAGCCGTAGAGAAAGGCATACATGCAGTCACATAAACAAAGTACAGGCATACATATGGACATACATCCATACATAAGATTGAATACAGACAAGCATATAGACAGATATTCATACAAACAGACAGGCATGCAGCCGGACACGGACAAAATGTTATGATTTTCGGAGTCTGTGAGTGCCGAAGCGTGAAGATCGGTTAAACACTAGAAATCGAAAATTTGGACAATTCTTATTACGCTCTTATGAATGAGAATGTAGAAGTAAAATTGCCTGTGACACGATTTGCACAATGCACTTAAAAAATTATCGCTATCCGCCAGACTATGAAATAAGACGTGAATTTGAAAGCAAAAACAATAATGTATGAAAAATATGAAGTGAAATGTTAAATGTCAAACCTTGCATAATCGACCCACAGCCCGATCATGCCACTTAAATTGGTAGGTTTTTTGCTTTTGGTGATTGATGCTTAAAGGCGTCAACACCCCGTGCGTATTTTTTATTCCAAAAGTGGCATGGTTAAGTGTGTTTATCTGCACAAGAAAGCTCATAAATGTTCTTTAAATAATTCAGCAATGTTTTTTTCTTTTTGCAGAAATAGAAGATAGTTATGCGACGGTTAACTTGAAAAAAAATTTCTTGGTTTACTTACTCTTGAAGTGATAAAAACTTATGTTATATTTAAATTACAATCTTTGATAAATACTTTAGACACTAATCTTTAGCATTGCTGTAGAAAAATTTGCAAAATGCTGATTTGCAGAAAATTGCATTACTGGAAAATCATATCTTTCGTTTTATCAGCAGTGGTAAGTTCTATTAACACCAGTCGGCTTACATTCTCTTGCCAGTTCAGTGCGTTACCGACTGCAGCAATCCATTGCGTCGGTAAATAGAAATTTCCAAGCTCCATATCTGCGTAACTTCTATAGGTACTAGCTTTAGAAAGCTTTCTAGAATTCGTCACATCATGTTGATGCAAGGGGGCACCACATTTATTTTAAAGCGACTATTTTAAATGAAAAATAAGTACTACATGAATAAATGATTTTTAAGTTGAAACATTTCTTGATGATTAATGTTTTCGAAAATTTTCGTTAATTGGCCGAGTCTAAAGGGACATGCTGTCCGTACGTTCAGCTCTAACCAGACAGTGGAGTTAAACGTACGGAGGTCTGAACGTACGGCCTGTCCGTACGTTTAGCTTTGGCTTTACGGCCGCGGGTTAAAAGTACGGACTTGAAGATTTCTTTTAATTTAAATTTATTTTCCATTTTGCAAAAGAAAGTGGAACCAGCTGACTGTAAACGTAAATAAGCCGGGCTAAATCCAGGGGAATGCTTCCACTGTACTGTCCAATGTAAGAAATGTGTTACAAGAGTTGAAAGCGGCCGTGTGGCATAAAAATTGCAAAATAAATATGAAAATCCGATTAAAATCATTTTTTCTTCATAGTGTAGAGTCAGGTAGTAAATGAGACTTATGTACTTACTTATTATTTTGTTTAATATAGGAAAAAGCGGCATAATTGACCGAAATTTGACGTCTGGATATTAATAATGAAATATTTAGTTTACGTCACTTACCTAATCATCTTAAACTAATCCTCGTTTTTGCTTGACATTTATTATAATAAATTGAGCTAATAATAGTTATTATTTTAATTTAACTGAAGCGGGATTCGAGGTAAACAGAGAGAGAGAGAGACCAATTATCTTTTAACATAGAGTTTATTTATTACTTTTTTACATTTAATCGGATGAGCCAGAAATATCCATTTGCATCAGAGAAAAGGGCCAGCGAATTAATTGGTTGTGGTAGATATTCCAAAACCGATTGAAGTTGAACCAGGGCCGATTAAGGAAATAATCGATTCATTTTGATTGTGAACCCGTTGGCTAGATACTAGTGATCTCCTCAGGGAAGGTAATAATTGACCTTATGGTTTGTCGGATGGGACTTCAGAATGTTCAACTATTAAGTTGATGATTCTCTCCAGAAGTTTCGCGTGCCTGGCTGATTTTTGGTGGCAGCGAAGAAGAGTTCAAGGGTGGTTTTCCTTGTCCGTAATCTCCTGGTTTCCGTGGATGCTTAATCGTTCCGCACAATTATCTCTTGTAGATTTATTTTAAATCACTTTAACCCTTTTCACAATTTTTATTTATTTTAAAGTATCATAAATCGCCATGCTCATATTCCAATTTTGGCACGGCGCGAACTTAATTTTTAACCAGCCTGACAGATAAGAAAACGGACTTAGATGTACGCGATATGACGACAAGAATGAGACTTACCTGACTTTTTAAAGACGGCGGTTTAAATACCTTTTCGCTACAATGGTAGTTATTTTATGTTCCATCCATGCGTTGATTTCCCTAATTTACTACTTATTTCTAGGCGCGTTCCCTCCTGAGTGTTTTCGTTAATTGTTAGTTAAATAGAGTTTATTTTACAATTGCCCTAATTTGCTATTATATTTGTGGCGCGATCCCTCCTGAGTACAAATTCCTTATTTGGCTATTCATTTTGGGGCGCGATCCCTCCTTTATGAATAATAGGCTTGGTTGCAATTACGCTGGCGGTACATTGACAATTTCGTGGACATGGAACGCTTTAGAATAGTTACATTTGGTGGGAAAGAAAGTAATGATTTTTAGCTGAAGTGACAGGATGACACAGAAATTTAGAACTGCCGAACATAATTAATTAATTCTTAATTTATGAGTTCTTTATGATTAATTAATAAATTATTAATTATTTTTGGCAAATTTAAATTTCAGGTATTGAAATGTTTATGAGAATTAAACAATTCATTTATTTTATAATTCGGCAATTCTATAATTCGGTCAGTTTTGTAATCCATTAGTGTATATTTTGCCTTTTTTCGTAAATTTGTGGTTTCGTTATTTATTTTCTCGTTATTTTGTATTTGTCCCGAATATTCAAAAACTTTTAAATACAGTGATGAAGAGCTATTTTCTTTATGTTGCTGCTTTGCAATATAATGCGAATATATAATAAATATAATTGTTATATCTATGTATTACAAAAAAGACATATGATACATTATCAAACACTATTTTCTATTACAAATAATTAACTCTTGAATGTGATTTTTTTTAAATCAAATAGACTTTGGAACGAAGTTAAAATATTTTAACATTTGAAAAGTAAAATTTGAGTTTAGACAAATCATTCAAGACTAACAAGGGTGGTTCGGTTGGTGTCCGGCGCCGATTTTTTTGTTACTTTGCAGATGAAAAAAGGATCCCAGACTACAAGAAAAAAAAAAATTGGGCAAACGTTCTCATTTAGGGGTTGAAATCACCCCTTCTATATTTTTTAGTTTTTTAGTGTTTTAATAGGTAACATTGTTTTTTATTATTGTTTTTACACAACATTGTTCTGATTGATGCTGTATTACAATATTAGCGTGAGTTGTAAAAACACTTACCCTCTAGAGTATCATAATTTAGAAAATCTACCCCTAGGATGCTTCGCCATATGACATATAGTTTAAGATTTTGGACTTTGTTGCTGCAAACATCTTGTTTTCATATGAAATTATATTAATAATTATCAGTGTCAATAATAATATAACTGATTTTCTTAACTATGGCACTTGTTCTTATATGAATAAATCCTTAATATGCAAAGACCACCCCTGAAAAACTTTTTATGTTTTGCTTAGCAGACAATTTTAATGATAATACATATAACAGAACTGTGTACAGAATTTTTATTTAGGTTCAGGCACGTACGTATTTCAGTTGAAAATTGCACACATATACACTTACCCTTGCTTATATCGTCCCTTTAACCCTTATTGTTCAAGGCTTTCGACTTACAGTATATCTTCTACAAAATAAAAAATTAATGTACCAAAAATAAACGAAAAGAAGAAACAAAATATTGTATTTCACAACTTGGGTGTGTGATATGATAAAGGCATTCTCATTTTGGCATTCTTAATAATAACAGCGCATATATAAAATTATCAGGAATAAACAATTAAACCATTAATTAAATAATTATGAATAATAAACCATTATCAGGCATGTATATAAAACGAAAGAAAAGAGCATTTGTTTAGTTACAAATTTTCTTGTGTTTCTATCTTGTAAAATATTACTACATAAAATTAAAATCAATCCATTAAATATAATATTGTTATTGGCAATAACGTTCAATGCGGAAAAACTCGGCATTAAGCCTTAAGGAGAAATATGTTTGATTCATAATTTATTATTGAAAATTTAGTTGACTTACAATTTGGTTATGAGGATAGTCAAATTGATATACAACAGATTGAAGATGAAGAACGAGAAGAAGAAAACGATTATGGTAAAGTACCTAGTTGTTTATATCAAGAGGAGAAATTCAATTGCGACTATAAAATTGAAGCCGTCGACTATTTGAATTCTGGAAAGACGAAGCGTTTATCTTTTAAATCCGTTCATCAAAGGTTCAAGAAGCTTCATTCAGAGCGACAACTCAGAAGATGGCCAGATACACATTCGACAATTTGAAGGAGGCTGTTGATTCGCGAAAAATCACGAAATTTATATCTGTGTTATCTTTACATGAAACTAGAGATATAGAAAAGAATGCGATGCTTTTAAAAACAATGTAAAAGCAAAAATTCTAAGGTATGGGGAAAGCAGCATTTTCAATTCCGATCAAAGTGGCTTCAATTTGAAATGACACAGTGGAAGAAATTTGAGCTTTCAAGGAACAAGAACTGTGGCAAAAGTTGTTTAATCGGTTTCCTCCACCACGTACAGCTAAGCAATTCAGCCAACCATGTCTGCCGATGGAAGATTACTTTCACCCCTTTTTGTAATTTAAAAAAAACCTTCCGTACAATTTACACGAAGACTAAAAGAAGGACTTTTCAAGGCAAACAATATTTATTTGCAAGCCTCTAAATCCGGTAAACTTTCTTCAGAATTGCTTTAAATGTGGTTTCAAGGTATATTATTCCCTAACGTATGAGAAAATTCTGTGTTATCATTAGATTTATGGAGTGACCAATGTGAAAGCACCGTGCAAAAAGCAATACCAGGAGGTAAAACCCTTTTACTAAAAACCATTCCAAAAGGCACAACTGGGAGAACTCAGCCCTTAGATGAGTTTGGCTATAGGATTTGAAAGAATTTCGCACGAGAAATCTCTTACACTACTATTCTTTTGACGTCTGATATTAAGCTCCTCCACAGTTTGCTAACCCTGTGGACTTTTGTTTCGACAAAGATATGGAACCTTTTTGTGATACTACTTTGAAAACTTCGTGCAATAAAAATGGAATGATATTGTTTCTTTTCAACTAATCTTTCACTATTTCAAAAAAATTGTAGATTACAATTAGAATTAAAATTAGGTTAGAATTTTGTGCGCAGTCTTACAAGCGGTGAAATTAAAACACACTTATCATATCACACATTTATTTTTTTATTTCGTAAAAGATATACTGTGAGTCGAAAGCCTTGATCTATAAGGGTTAAAGGAAAGATATATATAAGGATAAGTGTATGTGTGTGCAATTTTCAACGGAAATATGCATATGCCTGAAACTAAATAAAAATTCTTTAAACAGTTCTTTTATGTGTATCATAATTAAAATTGCCTGCTAAACAAAACATGAAAAGTTTTTTAGGGGCAGTTTTTACATAACAAGGGTGTATTAATATAATAACAAGTGCCATCGTTAACAAAAAATCAGTTATATTATTATTGATTATCCAAACCAAATATTTTAACCCATTACTTACAGAAATGTTATATTAATAAACATATTTCTTTTTCGTTGATAATATTAAAGGGGTGGATGACACCTAATTTATATGGTATTTCGAATACCACTGATGATTCTTAATGGAATTTGATATCAAAAAAAGATGTTTGCAACAACAAAGTCCAAAGTCTTCAACTATATGTCATATGGCGAAACATTCAAGGGTTAGATTTTATCAATTATGATACCTTATAGGGTAAGTGTTTTTACAATTCACGCTAATATTGTAATACATCATCAATTAGAATTATACTGTGTAAAAACAATAAATAAAAAACAATGTTACCTCTTAAAACACTAAAAGACGCAAAAATATAGAAGATGTGATTTCAATCCCTAAATGTGAACGTTTGCCCATTTTTTTTCCTCTTTTCACCTGCAAAGAAAGAAAAAAATCAGCGCCGGACACCAACCTAACCCCCCTTGTAAGTGAAAACATTGCTTTGCTTTCATTTCAGATAAAACGAGTTTTCGATTGATCTTATCAAATAAAAGAGAATTGGGTTTGACCTACACTTTCGTCGTTTGCAGAATAAAATAATGCAGATTTGCAATCTGCGCAGTTTCTCTTTTTTAATTTTTGATAGATTTGACCTGTAATGTAATACATTAAACAATCCATAACATATGGTCAATCATAATCATGATCAGTAGCGTTAGTATAATGCATAAAATCACTATCTTCTTTCTCGAGGACTATGTTTAATTCTTCTGCTATTCTTTTTATGAAGGATTCTTTCTTTTCTGCTTTATAAATTTTCTTTGGTTCTGACATAGGAATCAAAGGTTCCGTAGGAGTATCGTCCTAAACTTTACAGTGTCCGGTTTTTGTTGGTTTAAGGATACTATAGGAATTCAGGATTTTATCAATCTGAAGAAACGTAGGAGTGGTGGGATGGTCATTTGTACCTCCAGCTACACGAATCGTACTAAAGAATCTCTAAACAAACATAATCAGACAAGAATAGTTTAGGGATATGAATCTGATATAAAAACCTCTCAATAAAAATTCTAGAATTTCATTGCAATAATTCCCATTAGCCGTTTTGTAAGCGTCAGTGAAATTAAAGTAAGTTTTAATATTATTAAGTTTATATCGTGTAGAAACGGTAACAGGGATCCGACCGGGTGCTGGCCGAATAGCCGCCGGGGGTAATGGTCGGGATCCGGCTAAAAACGTCACGGCCACAGAGCGGTTCGAAAATGTTGCTTCAGGCGAGAAATTGGTAACTTGTTTTGTCTTTTAAGGCTTATCGTAAAGAATACGGTGAACTTCAAATGTAAATTTAAGTTAACAAATTCTCGCGAGGAAATTAGAGTAGAGTAATTTCTGTCGTTCGAAAAAAAGTGCATTTTGAACAAAATTGCTGTCAATTATTGAGAATTCGCAGGTAATCTTCGAATGATTATAACAAATCCAAAACAAAATTGAATAAACTGTGAAGTACGTACGTTGAAATTTTGCCTTATTTGAAATCGAATTGGTAAATTATCATTTTTAGTTTAGTAAGCGAATGTCACAATGAGAATATAATCTTTAAAACCGCAGGTGCTTCGATAACGGCCTTTAAAGTCGAATTCAAAAACAATTTCAGTTCCGGTTTATGAATGTAGTTCATCAGGGACTTGAATCACAGTTTCCGATTTAAATTATAATACTTATGATATTTAAAATAAAGTAAAAATGCACGTATGTCTGACGTACGAAAATGAGCGTGAGAGCGTACCCGGACGCCGTCGCGTCGTAGGGGCGTTCAATCTTGGCGTTAGAACATAGAAGGAACCCGAAAATTTTTAAAGACTTTTAAAAAAAAATCATAGTTTTGGTTTTAATCGAGAAACATGTAATTAAAAAAAATCTATTTTCCCGTCACACTATGCAAGTTACAAAAAAGTGTTGTCAACAAAATTGTTGACCTCAATATGATCCACAAATTTTCCTAAACTATTTTTCAATGAGACGCATAGTTTCTTTTTGATCATCAAAAATAACAGTAAAAATAACAAAAATTAAAATGTGTCTGCCCAGCATGCAGATTTTTAAAATAATATTATAAGGATCCGGATAATGCCCACCCCCGGCAAGTCATATTGCAGCAAGTCATATTTGGGACAATTCGCATTTGTGGCAAGCAACTTTTGCCGCAAGTCAGGCATTTCGGGACCTATTTACTCTCTGGATCGATTGCTAAGTTGGGTACAGGAAGATATTAATTGTGTGGCCCATTTGGCTTTGGACAATGGATTAGCTTATATCCCTGGTAAAACAAAGGCAATTAACATAGGGCCTTCAACATCTCTTTCTTCGGAGAAACCAGCCACCCTATATCGATCGAGGGTTAGTGGACTTAGCATCCCCTTCGCTGAGTCCGTTTCGTATATGGGCCTGATATTAAATTGAACATTCGCTTGGAAGAAGTTGATGTGTGAAATATCTACACGGAGAAAATTTGTGTGTTAAATTTGACATAACTTAGTTCGGTAAACGGAGGACATTACGGCATTATATTAAAATTTCACTTTCAGTTATGTAAAATGAAATAGGGTAATATTTGATGTGAAAATATGAATTATTAATATAACTTCATTAAAATTTAATTCGTGATTCAGTAAGAAATAATACAACGGGATGATAAAGATTACCTGCCAGTTAGGTAAAATCAGTCGAAATGTTAGGTACAGTTTCAATCGTAGAAAACAAAGTCTACCTCTCTATATATGTGAATTCTACATCCCAGTCATGTAAAATTTCGTGCGCCAGCAAAAACAAAAACATTCTTGCTACAAACAGATTCTGGGGAAACCCACTACTAAAATACACATGCTCACACATATCATACAATTCATAAGCGTATTGTTGGTACATATACACAATTTAACTTAAACAATTACATTAAATTACGATACATTACACACGATATAGTCGCACGCTTTTAACGATATTAACGCTATTAAAAATCGAAAACGCTGTCACGGGTTTCGAACCACCTAAACTACGTTTAACGCGTTCTATC
>CAKNWT010282657.1:0-12035 GCA_932066315.1 Andricus coriarius | reverse complement strand
GGGGGGGGGGGGTCGAAACTATGTATTTTATTACAAATTGTTACAGGGGGATGGGGAGGGGAAGAAATTAGAAACAAATGTGTTACATAATTTATGGATAGCCCCTTATCTTTATGTTTTGGAACAATTACCATTTCCAAAAAGATAACGGTAATCTGGTTACAACGCAAGAGACACGTTCTGTAATACAGCGAACTCTCGGTTTCAGTCCAGTTTCGGGGGTTGCCTGCAAATAGCTTTGGTCACAAGTCGAGGGGATCCAAACGTAAACAGTCAGGGCCACCTAAACCTTTTCCAATTGGCATGCATAATATTGCGCAATATACTCGACTAAGTACTCTCGATGAGAGACTGAGTGGGCCAGCAGTTCCAAGAAGGCCGAGACCGGGGGGACAGAATCCGAGAGTTGGGTGTAGTCCGATAACAAAATGATAACACTTGTTACATTTAGGTGACAGAACCATTGGGCTTTTGAAATTAACATGGGATTTTAAATGAGAAAAGCTCAGTTTTCAAAAAAGTGGAAAAAATAAGTCCACTGGTAATCCCATTTAAGTAACTCCGATTTAAGTCGTTCCTAGAATTTGAGTCCTCGGCATTTTGGTGATGCGAGGACCATGTGAATGTGGGGGGGGGGGGGGGTCGATCACCAAAAATTGAAAGTCAAATTTTTGGACTACCCTAATAGAAAAGTGTCATGTAAGCTTATATGTGTACCATGTTACATATCTGTTAGGTAACGCTGTTTTATATCTATTACAAAACTACTATACTAAGGTGGTCCAAAAAACAGACAGGGCTGCATGAATCATTTCTGTTGGATTTGGACGCATTACGCAACCTGATGCAACAAACGCGCTGATAGTGCGGCCCTCATTCTTTTTGTCACGCTTGACTGAGCACCGCCTCCTTTTCGACTTCCCTTATCACGAAACTGCGAAGGCCATTAGTTCTAGGAATATCGTAAACAGGGGGTTCTTATATCGGGAGTTAAGTGTATTTGACATAATAACACTATTACAGAAGTGTTACGCGCGTAACATTGATCCAGAATACTTACAGAATCGTTACCTAAGTTAAATTTCCAAAATCTTACCCTGCTTGGATTGGCTTTTTGAGGAGTAAAAACTCCAGTACGTGCTGGCTGCCTGACTTCCTGGACATGATCCCCGAATGCTTCCTCCTGAAGAGCCTTGTAAGCTTCGCTCTTACTCGGGTCGTACTTCACCGGTTTCTTGAAGCTACATTGTTCGTTTTATTCTTAATCGTCTGATTTCGCGAGTTCATTAGCAGCAACCAATTACTATTATTATTATTATTAAGATTATTTTTATTATTTAAGCATCATTCGATCTACTAATCTGCATTACTTTATGTCGTGCACAAATTAATATAATTTCTAATTCAAATCTAAAACGTGCAAAAATTTGATAAAATTCAGAGCGATAATGCAGGCTTTCATTTTTCCAAAGACGACGTTCATTTTTTTAAGCTATATTATATCAGAATTTTCTTTATTTATTAGAACCAGTGTTCAAAAGCGGAGAGTACAATTTCTCAATAAGCTGAAAGCAGGGTAAGTACTGAAATATTTTACTACCAAAGGTTCGCAATACTGACGAGCAACAGGCAAAATTTTCAGGACTTTAGCGCGGGAAAATTTGAAATTGGGAGTCTGAGCTTTTAGTCATTTTTGTACCAACTATATCATAAGAACGTCGATTTATGAAAGAAAGCCTGAAAAGTTATTGCAGAAAATAGGGCAAGATATTTACAAAAGTATTATTAGCTATTGGTTAGTATTTGCAAGTTTCAAAATCCCGATTCTGGTCTACTTTATTCTATATACATTATTTATGACTATTTATTTTTCATAACAGTTATTACTCAATATTGATAATTATTATTTACTGGGAAATACTTGCAACCGAATTTTTGCTTTCAAACACTTTCTATTGTCTCCCAAAATTTAAAATGTTCATTACTACAACAAAAACTACTGGCTCTTAAAAATAAATAGGATAATATGCTTTGAATTGGAAAAACTTGAAACTGAACTGAAAATGTTAAATTTCCATAACATGGTGGAGGGAGGGGGGATCTTTTATTTGAAAAATTGGTCTTAATTAGGTTTGTTAAATTGAGGCCACACGTTCTTCGAAGTGCCAGCCAAGGCCTGTTCTTTCATAATTCTCGCTTGCTCTTGAATTTGCTGTTTTTGTTTCACGAAGGAAAAGTCTATGAAAATGCTGCAAAATAAAGAAACAGCGGGTAAATGGTTTAGCGACTATATACCTCAGACCGAAGTGGGTGGGTGGAATTTCTGTTCTCATTTCTTCTCTCGTAGCCTTTTCGTTTTTCATAATTTTACATCATATTTTATTGAGAAGTTTATTCATAAAAAATCGTAGAAAGATAAAATAAATATTTTTTGTAGTAATAATAATAATTTCAACGTCCTGTGTAGCCAGTTTTTTCAAAGACTTTTTTATCCCTTTTTTTAATTTAAAGAGACTTTTTTATATCTTTTTTTGTAATCCATAGAAGTTTAATTTCAGAAGTAGTTACAAGAAGCGAAAGCCAATTTGTTATTATAATTTTTGACTATATTATCTACTGCAAGCTCTATACGACAAAGCAGCATAATGTCGTTTTTTTTGTATTGGTTAAAAGTGTTAAAAGCTACGCTATTTGTAGATATCTGTTCGACGATAAACCTCATATTTTTTGTTATTTGATTACTTACGGAATGGCAGATGCCTGACATTTAATAGTGTCCGTTATATTTTGTTCAGAGTAGAGTCCGATCGGTGAATTGAATTGCTTAGCGACAACCTGTCGAACAAAATCAAGTGAAACGTGCTGTGTTAGAACTAAATATTTTTTTAAATTTCTTTATCAGGGATAAAAAACTTTACAAATAATAAAGAAATTTTACTTCATTTTAAGCGATGAAAATTAGCACTTAGAATTTATTAGATTAAAAATAAAGCTTCATAAATACTTTATGAATGGAGGGTATTCTTATTTAACCCTTGTTTGCACACCCGGGTACCCGTGTACCCACCACGGTACATTTTTGCTTGGAACTGGAATAAAAATTCCGCTTCGGGCCTCCAGATCATCTTCATTTGGTTTAATTCCAAGCAAATGGTGTATTTAGAATTTATTTCGGAATTTTTGTTGCAAAAAATAATCAACCTCAAAGTATACATACGTCGCGGACACACCCAGGGTACCCGTGTACCCACCATATACAAATTCAACTTTGAGTGGATTTTATTATTTTCTCATCAAGTTATTGGATTAATACACGTGAAATGTGCTGAGTATAAATACAATTAATAATAATTTAATTGATTATTAATTATTTGTTACATTCTGTGTGCGGCAACCCGACGTGCAATATTTTGTGTGTTTTAAAGTGTTTTGGACCTTCTGCCACTCACTTCTGATGTTGATGTATTGGAGTAAACAAAAAGGAAAAGATTTGAATCGCACCAATATTTGAATAATTGAAAAAAGAGAGGTGGGTACACAGGTACCTTGGGTGTATGGACAACGTGAGTAAAATTGGGTGTGCACACAAGGGTTAAAAATCAGATTTTTTTTTGTTGTATTTTGAGAGTTGTAAATATTTATATATGCGGTGAGTGTAAATTTATCTCAGAGGGCATTTATTTATAATGCAATTGTTTTAAAATAGAACAAGATAAGCTGGCATGGACGGCGGTTATAGTATATATATCATAGGGAGAATCCGAATATTCTAGAATATACTTCTACTGGGATTCTTTGGAATATTTGATCTATTTCTAAAATACACTGCATATTTTGAAATCTTTAGAATGTTCCGGAATATAATATTCTTTAATTTTTGAAAAGAATCTGGAATGGTTTGACTTATTCTGGAATTTTCTAGTATGATTTAGAATTTTATTAAACGCTCTTTGTTTAGGAAATTTCAGCAAAATCTGCAATGTTCTGAGCTTTTATAAAATGGTTTATCATTTTATTATCATTATATTAAGGACGATTCGAGAATGTTCTAGAATTTTCTATAATAGAATATTCTGAAAAATGTTTGATAAGGTTCTACCATATTCATCAGGACTTTCGAATATTATAAACTTTTTATTTTCAATGTTCTAAAGAAAAAAGCATTTTCGGTAAATGCATTTTCAGAATCTGACATTTTCATTGAGAGTTTCGAATATTCTCGAAAGTTCTACAATATCCTTGAATTTTCTATAATATTTTGCAATGTTTTGGAATGTTAAAAAATATACTATTTTTAGAATCTGGAATTTCTGTTAGTACTTTCGAATGTTTTAAGATTTTCTAGAATGATTTAAAATTTAATTAATTGTAAGTATTCTTCATTTCTAAAATCCTATTTATTTTTGGAATGTTCTGGCTTTGGTTTGTCTCTTTTATAGAGTATTCTAGAATGATTAAAAATGTTCAAAAAAGTTTTTGATTTCTTTCGAAATTTTTTGAATAGTAATTAGTAATATAATAAAATAATAAAAAAGAATAGAACTATTTGACATCCCTCAAGAATTTGGAATCTTGTGAAATGTTCTGAAACTTTCTAGGATTTCGTAGAATTTTTTGATCTGAATATTCTAGAATGATCACGGATATTCTGGAATATTTTTGAAGATTCTATAAAGGTTCTATGGTGGTCCCAAAATTCGACTTTCGATTTTTGGTAATGAATCCCCCCAAGTTGTACGTCTTTCAGGAAAAAAATTCAATTTTTTGTTTTCAAATCGTTTAAAATAAACCCGTACCCCCGGGCCTTTAAAATTAATATCGGATCTTAAATGGGAAAAGCTCGTTTTTTGAAAAAATGTAAAAAGTACTTGTTATTAACTTTTTGTAAATTAAAGTTCATTTACTTCTTAGGGAATGTTAAAGGAATAATTTCCACCCAAAAAATTTCAATTTCGACTCGGCCCCCACCCATCCCCTTTTATTATGCCCAAAAAATGCCCCAAAAAATTCAAAATAGAAGTTTTGTATAAAATTCGTGTTGAAGACGGCACTTAAAAAAGAAATTTCAGCAGTAGTTATTTTTGTACAATAAGTGACAAGTTTGCAAGTATTTTCTACTTAATTTTCAATTGTTTAAACAATTACTAACTGTTTAAAGTAATTTTTTCCAGTAAATCGTGAAAAGTTATTATTTGTCAGAATAATTGATACAGTTGATGGATATCAAAAGTAATATTTTTTGTTTAACATATTTTGCAATTGTTAAAACAATTTATAATTGTATAATTTTTTTCCACGAGATAGTGCAAAGTTAGTATTTTATGGAACTAGTGACACAATTAACGAATGTTGAGTAATATTTTTTTGTTTACGATATTCGGAAATGATTAAAACAATTTTTATTTGTTTAAGCAAGTTTTTTCACCGGTAAATCGTGAAAAGTTATTATTTTCTGGAATTCATAGCGCAGTGAATGTTGCGAGTGCTATTTTTTGTGGAAGACAGTTTGCAATTATTTAAACAATTAATATCACTTGCTCCTTTTCATAGGAAAGATGGAGAAAATTCTTGTTTTTTCGAATCTCTTACACTATATCGCTTATTGATCAGTTTTTTCTGATTTCAGCGAAATCGTTCCAAAAAAATTAACGTAACTGAAACAAATGGGTTAAAAAAATGATTATTGTTTACAAAATTAGAGTATGAGTTCTCTAATAAGGGAATACTAAACAATAAGTGATACGGTATAAGAGATTCGAAAAAACTAGAATTTTCTCCACCTTTCCTATGAAAAGGTGCAAGTGAATGTTTAATAATTTTTTTAATAATTGCAAACTGTCTTCAAAAATAAATATCACTCATAACATTCATTAATTGTGTCATTAAATCTAGAAAATAGTAACTTCAAGATTTACAGGCGGAAAATTGTTTAAACAAATGGAAATTTAAATAGTTGTGAACTTTCTTTCGCAAAAAATATCACTCTTAGCCTTCATTAGCAGCGTTATTAATTCTAGAAAATAGTAACTTTTTAGGATTTACAGGGGAAAAAATTATTTTGAAAAAATGATTACTGTTTAAATAATTACAAAATATAGTTAAAAACATATAATACTTGAAATATTCGTTAATTGTGTCCTAAAATCCATAAAATAATTTTTCAAGATTTACAGGAAAAAATGGTTAAATAATTACCCAATATGTTAAACAAGAAATGTTACCCTTGAAATTTATTCCGAAAAATGCCAACTTTTCACCATTTACAGGGAAAAAATAAAAAAAATAATAATGATAGTTTAAACAGTTTACAATGAGTAAAAAAATAATAATGATGGTTTAAACAGTTTACAATGAGTTAAAAAACACTCAGAGACTTATTATCTATCGAATAAAAAAAATCATGTTGAAAAAGTACCAAAAAATACCGTTTTTAACATGAATGTTACATAAAACTGCTATTTTGTATTTCCTGAGGGCATTTTCCGAGCACAATAGAAAAGCTCGAGGGCACGCGTGAATGTTTACAGATAAAAATTTTGTATAGATATAAATTTGGACCACCGTATTCTACATTCTTCGAGAATTTTCTAGAATATTTTAAAATGATCTAGATTATCTAGAAAGCCCTCAAATTTTCTACAATGTCTTAGAATGTTTTTTAAATATACTGGAATTTACTGAAAGTTCCTAAACTCCCCTGGCATGATTTGGAGTACTACATCTCGAATTGAATATTATCAAATTCTTTGTAAGGATCTGGAATTTTCTGTAAGACTTTTAGGTATTCAGAAATTTTCTCAAATAAATTAGAATTTTATTGAATATTGAAATATTCAATAGGATTCAAGGATATTAGAATTATAATATCCTTAAATATAATTTAACAGGTTGGATTTATTTTTATTTTATTTTTTATTTCTTAATTAGTGCTCTGTCTTCTTTTAAAACCATCATTTCTCCATATGCCATCCAATCATGAACCGCCGCCTGTTTAAGCCTAGTAAATAAGAAATTCCTCCAGATGCGAAAAATTTAAATTTTATTTTACAAAATGCTATAAATAAAAACAAGTTCGAAAGCAGATATTCTGGGGTGTTTTTAAATGCAGATTCCTTTTATCGACATTTAGCGATTTTTAAAGTATTTCAAGGTTCGTTTCCGTGCTAAATGATAAATCTTATAGAACGATGCTTTAAAAGAAAAGACCATTGAACTTATTACATATATCAAATTTCTTAAATTATCACGGACACGAACCCTGGAATGCGTCGAATATCGGTAAACGCCTGTAACAGGAATCTGTAGTTAAAATCACCCCAGCCTATTTTTATATGTCCAAAGGTCAAAGAAAAATTAAAAATTAAGGTCAGTATCAGTTTAAAGAGTCAGTTTATTTAAAAAAGGCACACAAGATACGAAATCACACAAAATTTAAGTGATATGATGGTATTATATTATGTATATCGCATTGTTATTTGTTTTAATGTAGCCAATTTTCGAGATCACTCTGGGGCTGCAGCAGCGCATCTGGGTCCTGTCTGATGACTTAATGATAAATGATTATAATTATTATTTTATGAATTATTCATTATATAAAGTAACTTGACGAGAGGAGCGATGGATACCTGATGAGACTGCAAGTTAGGAAGCAGTGATAAATTATTAATGTATTAAAAAGAAAAAAGAATGATAAACTTAAAATAAAAGATTTAATTTTTAAATTGAAACAATCGCTTATTTAGTAATGAATCTGATTATTGAGATCAAAAGGAATGTCTTATTTCGCAATCAGAATATTTTATTTTATTCAATTTTTAATTTATCATAATTAATTAATTATGAGGGAAATAAAATTTATTATGCAGAAATAAGACTTTTCTCTTGTAAGCAATTGTTATTTGTAATTTAAAATTCTGATAAAATTATCATCTATAAAAATAACGCGAAAGCGAGTTTTTAGAATGCGAAGCTTTTTATAGTAATTTGATCAAACCTTAGGTAATTCATTAGGCCCCAAGACACGTTGGAGAACCGACTCAGCCACCTGATCAGATTTTTCATATAAAATTATAAAGTATAAGCTTCTACAATAAAGCAGATCTACATTTGATATCTACAATTTCTCTATTTACAATCATTACAATTCCATGTTAATCGAAAATAATTATTATACAATTCACCTCTTTGTATTTTAGACAAAAAGACAAAAATATTACCAATTATTCAAGAGATTAGATCCAATATAGAGCATATTAGGAATAAATATATAAATGCTAATTTAAGTTAATTGAAATAACTTTAATTTTTGATACTTGGTATTATTTTTGGTCTCCCTTTGACAAAATGGAGATTTACAATTATTTTTGTTGTCAGCGTAGTGTTCATAATGTTATAGTGTATTCACTTACTACAGGCGAGATATGATACTTGAATTTACGTACTTTTTGTTTCATAGCAACTTCCGGATTTGTAATCTCGTAATGATGAGGAGCTGCCCTGATCATCGGATTTGGATGATGACGGAGGTAGCACTCACCAAGGGAGGCATCCTTCTTGATTTTTGCACCCGGCAAAACAAGAGGAGTCGTTCGATATGGCTGGAAAAATAATTTTTTTCATATTAATAATGTAGAGAGAAATAGTATTTTTTGAAACATTCAAAGGAAGTCATTTTTGAAATCTGGGGTACATATACGATTATACGCTCTCTTGAAATCCCGTGAAATGATTTTAAATTTCTTATGAAAACTTCTGGAATTCCGTGAAGTCCTTCGAAATACAATTAAGGTCTTCTAAAATCACATTTAATCCTTTAATATCTCTTTACAATTATTTCAGATTTATTTACAAATTCTTTGAAATCTTTGGGATTCTTTAAAATCCCTTGACATATATGATATCTATTAAAACACCTGAAAATGTTTTTAAATTTTTTGAGAATTCCTCAAATCACTTCAATTCTTTGAAAATCGCTGGAAATTTCAAAGTCCCGTGAATTGCTTTGGAATTTCTTCAAACTTGTTTAAATCCTTGGAAATTCCACAAAATCCCTTAAAATTTCGAGAGGTTTTTTCGGATTAATTAAAATCTTTGGTAATCCCTATAAATTAAAAAAACCCGTGAAATGCTTCGAAATAATTCCTTGAAAACTTCTAAAATCCCACTAAATACCATGCCATTTTTTTTAAATCTCACAAAATCCTTTAAAATCGCTTGACATATTTTTAAATTCCTTTACATTGTTTACATTCGCTAAAATCCCTAAAAATATAAAATTTTTTTTTTTTGAAATACCAGAATATATTTTTGAAGTCCTTGATAGTTTTTGAAATACCATGAAATCCTTTCAAATACCTTGCATTCTATCAGAATTTCTCGACATGCTTGAAATTGTTGTATTTTTGAAAGTTTGAAATTCTATGAAAGTCAGCGAAAATCTTTGAAATTCCTTAAAAACTTTTCGAAGTCCCATAAAATCTTTTGATATTCCTTGAAAACTTCTGAAATTGTACCAAATCCCTTGCAATATTTTGAAATCCTATAAAATTCTTCAAATTCGCTTCGCATATTTTGAAATTCCTTAACAATTTTCACATTCGCTGAAATCCCTTAAAATAGTTGGAATTTATTCAAATATCAGAAAATGTTCTGGAATTCTTTGAGAAATTCTGAAATTCCTTAAGACATATGAAATATGTTGAAATGCCATAAAATATTTTTAAGGCCCTTGAGAATTTTCGAAATACCATGAAATCCTTTCAAATACCTTGTAACCTATTACAATTTTTTAATTTTCGACAGTTTGAAATTTCATGAAAGCCCGTGAAAATCCTTGAAATTCCTAGAAAACCGAATTAAGAGCTTTTCGAAATCCCATATAAAATCTCTTGATATTCCTCGAAAACTTTTGATATTCCTTGAAAGATTTAAAATTTTTTAATATCCAATCTAACATTTTTAAAGTCCTTGAGAATTTTTGAAATACCATAAAATCCTTTCAAATACCTTGTAGCCTATCAACATTTCTTGAAATATTAGAATTTTTGAAAATTTGAAATTCCATGAAAGCCTGTAAAAATCTTTGAAATTTCTTGAAAACTTTACGAAATCCCATAAAATCTTTTCATATTTCTCGAAAACTTTCGAAATTCCTTGATATTGTTTAAAATTTCATTAAATATTGATCTGCTGAAATCCTTGAAAATACCTTGCAAAATTTAACAAACCCTTGCCATCTTTACATTTATTTTGTATTTTTTTTAATGCCTGAAATTCTTTGACATTTTTTAATTGATTGGAATTCTGTGAGATACCTTCAAATTTTCAAAATCTTGAAATTTCTTTTTTGAAAGCTTCTAAAATCCTGCGAAATATCTTTAAATTCCTTAGAAAGGTGCGAAATCTCTCTAAATAATTTCAAATTGCATGAAATCATTAAAAATGTGTATAGAAATCTATCGAAATCTCCTTAAGGTTTTGAAGTATATTTTACGACCGTGGTTCAGTGGGGCAAAATGGACAAAATTCTAGCCTCGATCCAATTCTCAACGAATTTCAATAAGAAAAATTTCCAAATACTTGGAAGATAGCCTACTAACGCATACAATTGCTATAATTGTGAGACGTTGATTCCTTACAAAAAATTAAACAGGCTTGCAATCTAAACGAACAAATTGCAAATATTTAAAAAATTAAGACATCGAACCGTAAATCGGCTTACCCTACGTTTTTGAGGTCGCTGAATCCGAATCAGGATTCAGGAATCCTTTTAAAATTGCTGAAAGCTTTTGAAATTTACCGACATTCTTTGAGGTCCGTTGAAATCTTTGAAATACACTGGAATTTGGAATTAATTATGGTTTCGGGCATGTCAACCTAAATCCAGACCGTCCAAACGTAAACAGGCAGGGCCGCGTGAATTATTCCTGTTCGATTTGGACGCATGACGTAACCAGATGCAACTAACGCGCTGAGAGTGCGGCCTTCTTGCTGTTTGTCACGCTTGACTGTGCACGCCACCCTCTTGGCCCCGCGGCTCATCTCATCACGAAACCGCCGCGGCATCAATTCTCGGAACGACGGAAATCCGGACTGATTAAATCCAGGTTCCAGTGTACAAGGTAAAATGCCCATCCTCAAAAGTACACCGAAATCGATGTAGTTTTGGAGTTGAAAATTTTAATTGTAAAAAATTGTGGTTTTCTGTGATACCTCATAGTATTTTGAAATTCTTCGGGATCTCCTTAAATCTAATGGAATTAGTTGGAATCTTTGGATTCACTTGATATATTTAAAAATCCATTTATATTCTTTAAAATCATTTTTAATAACTTACAATGCCTTGAAGTCTTTTAAATTATTTTGTACACGGAAAAAAAAAGTTCTTTAAACTTTCTTGAATTATTTCAAGAGTCGGGGATGAGAGCGAACCTTGAACAAATTTTCTATATTCTGTATAACTTTCATGATTTAATGTAGAACAAATCTAGATTAACACTACAAGAGTTCTGTAAACTTTATATTGAACCCCGATTTAAAAAAGTGCAATAAAATATATAGTGAAATTCCTTGGAAAATGTTGAAGACTTTCGTAGAAATCACAATGGAGGTATTGAGAGTTTGTAATCACATCATTATAAGGTTTAAATACCTCAATTCAGTCAAATGTATAGAAAAATTCTTGAAAAAATGTTTTAAAATCTCATAGAAATTCGATTCGAGGTATTGAGTGTTTGTGAACTACTTCAATATATCTATATCTATAGACATGGAGAATAGACATAAGGAGACCAAAGTAGTGTAACCGAAAATGAGCAAATTTTTGTCGTATCAAAATAGTTACAATACTTCTCGTTCCCACGTATGGCGCTGGTGTGGCACGCGTATGCCTATGTTCATATCTATTGACATTTTGCAAAATTTATATCTGTGATATGTGAATGACATATAGATAAATTGTCACTTAATTAAAAAGATTAAAATAATAGTATTCATCGCGAAATATCTTTTTTAAAGTGGGTATAATTGTAGTCATC
>CAKNWT010282643.1:0-10603 GCA_932066315.1 Andricus coriarius | reverse complement strand
TTTACTATTAGCGTGATCTCTTTTGGCTAAAGATTAATAGTTTTTTTGATAATCTTTATATGCCCTGGTATATAAAGATAAAAACTTGCGCTATCTTTCAAAACCACGTAGGTTTTCACAAATATGAGACTAAGATGCCACAATGCACTTCACTGAACTTAACTGTCTTCACTTCACAGATTCTTTTTGTTTTTATCCCCGAAGAACGTCGTATTGATCAAAGGGATCGTGGCCAGGATCGCCAAAATTATGTGACGGTCTAGTAAATTAACACTCGTTTAACTAGGATATGAGATATTATTGTTTATTCAACCGAAAGATACAGACAGACCTATCCGTAGACAGGGCGCAAGGACTACTGAGGCCCCGAGGGCCTTGTATAGGCGTCGTGGGCGAACTACCCTTAGCTAGAATCTAGGAGAGGGGAGAGTGGTAAAGTACAAGTATTACACATGTAGTTGCGTCATGTAGTTGCTCACACGTCCCAAATTGCGCTATCGTCAAAAATAGAAATAAGGTGCTAGATATAATATTTTCTGTAAAACTGTGTAAATGACTGTAAATAGTAAGGATAAGATTTTACAAAATATGTAGACGGAAGTATTGTAAGAAATGAAAGTCATGTAAACCCTTAGGGGACACATTATGAATAAAGGAAGAAGACTAGAATATCTGAACATCGATCAGATCAAAATCATCATCGAAAGAAGACAGCACTATCTAAACACACCACGGAGTATGCACATCAATTTAATTTTAATGAGAAAAAAGTTAAAATTTTGAGAATAGAAAACAATTATCACAATAGAAATATTATGGAAATGTTATAAATTGTTAAAAGTATGAACTCGGTAAACTTAGGACCAGACACAAATAACTTAAGTGTAATTTATCATGATTAAATCGAAATTCGCGGTTAAAATCCTTCTCTTACCAACGGATCTGACGCATGCGCATTCACTTATTTCTATCGTTAGTTTGGAGCAGCATAAAAATCTAAAATAAAAAACAATAGTGAAAATACCAAACTCAAGACCTTTAAAAATTAAATTAGTGAATCAAAAATGTATTTAACGATAATGGACCATATATGTATGCATATTCATGACATGCTCCATTGTTTGTTACAGTCCTGATGAGGCTGTAGTTCCACAGCGAAATGCATTCACTGTACTTCAGTTCTTCAATATATGATATGAATTTTATTCAGACGAAAGGCCTTCAATCACTACCACCTTTATATTCTTATAATTGGGTCTAATTCGAAAAACAAATTTCAAATTTTAAAGTAAGCTGATACTATATGGCTTTCGCACTACGAGTGCGTTTTTACACTTTTAGAAAACTGGGATGCACTAAAACAATTCCTAATTTAAGGTTTTTTTAATACACGGATTAAAGCTACAAATGTTACGGTTGATTTTAAACAAGAAATGTTAAATAATGCGAAACAGTCTACTGCTACGAAGCTCTTGGAACTTATGCAGAATGATTCAGTGAAAGCTTATCTTCTTTTTTTAAGGATTTTACTCAATTACTTTAATGTTTTAACGCACAGTTCCAAACCGATGAAGTGGCAATTCACACATTATCAGAACGCAGCGAGATGTTTTTCTGGCGAATAGGAAGTAATTATTTGAAACCCGAAATTTTTGTTAATCCTGTCGCGTTCTAGGATCCGCCGGATGAGAGAAATCAAGTCGAATTAGGTTCAACAAATTTGGAATTTGAATGCGACAACTGCCCAAAGAATATGCCACCTGATAAGGTAAAAGAAATTCGAGAAAATTCTTTACAATTTTATATTACTGCATGCACTGAAATAAAAGAAAAACTTCCTTTATATCACCTGTTACTTTCAAAATTAAATTTTCTGCGCCCTGAAACAGCGTTGGAGTCGGAATCGAGAAATGAGATCCCAATTCTTTCCGATGTTGCTGTACATTTTGGTGAATTTAATGATAAGGCTTTAGCTTCCAATTGGGTGTATGTACCCTTTGGTCTTACTGATGAAGTGAAGGCAGATTTTCTCAAACTTGAAATAGACGAGTTCTGGTTGGAAATTACATATTGTATAACCCCAGACGGAGAGTTCGCTTTGCCACATCTGCGCGAGTTGATATAATATGTCCTCAGTCTTCCGAATTCCAATGCAGGTTCAGAACGCGTTTTTTCCGTTGTAACAGATGATAAATGTAAAAAGAGAAATAAAATTTCTGAGAGAACTGTAAACGCCGTGTGCATAGTCAGAAACAATTTTCGAGCAGATGGAGTACCTATCACCAGTTTCCGGGTTGAAGCTAGACACATGGAGCTTCAAAAAGCAACCGGTGTAACCTTACATGGTGGCATGTTGCGTTTAAGTTTATTATTAATTCATAGTGATTAGGACTTTTTTAGGAAACATAAGCGCGAAAAGCTGTGGTATATTTTAGAAGACTGATGATTTATAAATATGAGCAATATAAAATAGTATTTTATTTAATTATTTTTTTATAATAAAAAGTTTTTAGAATAAATATAGTCAATTATTATACTATGATTTAAATTAAATTAACTTTGTAACGTGGTGGCTAACCACCCGTTATGGATCCTTCCCAAGCTTTTCAGAAATAAACAAATAGATCGTGATTATTCCTATGGCCGGCACAAACTCAAAATAGAAAATAATTTCGGCCATCAACTCCAACGACCCCACACTCGCGCTATCTCACTACCACCAGGTTGACGTCACTATCACGCACCCACGGTCACTTAACTATCACAGGGCCCATTGGGATGTCGAGTAAAGCATTACATATTAATCCAAGTCTCAAGGATTAGTAAAATAACTAGAAGCCATGTCAGGCACGACACTTTTCAATACACGGAGGCAGCCATATTACACCGGCCGGCGTTCCACATACCGTAACGGCGGACGGAATTCCATCGACCAGAGTCCCAGAAATACAGCTTGGGAGGGCAGCACCGACTGGGCCGAGAATTGTGGCACGAGAGGGAAGGGATTGGCGAGGCAGAGGACGCCGGAGAGATCAGTTTCGTGTCGGCCATCGGCAAGTTTAAAGTTTGAGGAGGAAATTATGTTGTCAACCGATTATTTTGGACGAGTCCATTTTTTTCTGCCGGACTGACATCGAATTAAAGTAAAGGGATTCTGTGATTCCGGGATTGAGGTAGGCGTTGCTGTTTTTACTTTTCTCCAGATTTCTGTTAGGGTTCATGAGATTATTTATTTTATTGTGTTCTTGAGATTTGTGATTTGTGCGTAATATGTGTCGCGAATAACCAAAGCTAAAATGGGTCTAAATTTCCAGGCTGACGCCATTTTGAATATAGTGGCCCCTTTTATGATAAGATTTTATTTTCTTGTAGGTTAAGCTTTTTCTTGGTGCATTTTTTTCCGTTTGTATGAAACGTTCATACTATTTTTCTTTGTTGATCAAATAGTTTTCTTGGAAATGTTAATCATGGTTTGGAATTAAATCCCTTTATTCTAAATTCACATGTCAACCTTGTCATTATTACTACTTTGAATTTAAACTTAAATAGTTTTATTATATTTGTTACAAAAATTAAATTTTGGAGTGCTTTTTCTCGCCCCCACGAAATCCCTCTTCCTGAGCTAGGGACTTTTCATAAGAGATCATTTATATTTGCAAATTTGTTGTTTGTATGAACATTTTTGAGTGACGCCGAAGAGGCGTCTAGCGCCTAACGGGTATTGAACAAATGTTCTGTTCCTACGTTGTCGCTGCCATTTTGTAGCGATGCTCCCAGCTTATGTCCCATAAGACTTGGAAAGTCGTTATAACTTATACATTTAGGCATTGTGATATTAGATTTTAACTTTCTATATTAGTTCTATCTATATTTATTACTGTATTATTATTATTTTTCGATTGTACTTTAATTTTTTCTTTTTGTTTTAACAATTTAGAAAGCTCCAATTTTTGCACTTTATTTTATGCCATATCTATACCGAAATTTCGGTACGAATAGCCAGATTTGTTCGGTGCTAGTAGACACTGACTCAATTTTTATTATCAGCAGTGATGATTCTTGTTCCTTTTTTCTCATTATGAGCGTCATTATGTGACGTCTCTCAATTAAAAAAAGACTTTCCTGAGCTGAAAACATTATCTTCAGTTATTTATCTTGTATCCTTGTTTTTTCAATGGAATTTCTTACATCAAATTATGCAAATATTGATAAATATTATATTAAATGTTAGAAAAGTATTTATTACAAAATTAATTGGTGAAATATAAGTTAGTCTTTGTAACTGAAAAAAACTATTGATTATAAAATATACGTATTATTATTTTTTTCTCACCGTAAATCAGAAATTACGTAATTTCTTATATTTATGTGCAATTTATATTAATTATCTATTTTAATTTCAATAATTGTTCATTAGACCCGGTTTTAATTGCGCGCCAACAGCGACTAATGAGGGCTACTGCGCCGGTCAAGCGCAGTAGCTCAACATGCCAAAGTTGGGATCACTGGTGTCGCTCGAGACGTTGCGACCACGGACGTGAAGCAATAGTATTTTTGTCGTGGTGGCTCGCTCAGCTTTTTCTTGTCCGTTCCTTTCCGACTTTCATACCGGGCACTGGCGACCTCTTTCTGTGAGTCAGTTCGACGCGTTACATTTCTTAAAACTGATGTTGATTATCGGTTCGAGTTCCGACACATGAATTCAAAAGGTGTAATGCTTATTCTAACCCAAAGTGTTTTCTACTTAAAAATAAGTGAGTTGTAGCTTCCGGAGCCTACATCTAGGCTTAGTTTCCAAAACTAAATAAATATTTTTATGTAATATATGTGAGTTGACTCGCGGGTAGGAACTTAGACCATGGTAAAATTAGATTGAGTCAAGATATAATTAAAATAAATTAGTAGAATCTCGACTAGATCTTTTAAATATCGGTTGCTTTTCTCCATTATAATTTAGCATCTTATTTCATGAATTTTAAAGTGACCATTTTTGTTGCTCGCGGTCCTACGACAGCTGTAATTAATTGACTAACATTATTGTAACACCAAGGTTCTTGAATTTGAGCAAAAGCCGTATGTTCCACTCTAATGCGATTTCACGCTGTTCATTTAAGGATGTAGCATTCCTAATCCCAGATACGGTTTACAGTTGATCTTCTCGTTGGTTTGAACCACTGAAGGGTCCGCACTTAAAACTAACTGGCTTACCCTGGCGTCTTTCTTGGCATCCATGATGGTCCACTCCTCAAATTTCAACGTGGGGTTCTCGACTGCCAATCTATGAAGGATGGATGATAGTTCCTCGGAAGTTTCAGGTATCCATGCGATCAACTTGGCAGGCTTGGGAAGGTCCTTAGATTCAATGGCTTTGATTCTTGCACATTCCCATAGTTTCAAACCGCTTAATGCCTTCATGAGTCGTGTCCTAGACATCTCACCTGAGAAGATGACGGTCGGCAAGTTGTTTTAATAACGGCAGTCCTCAAACCTTAAATTAATGCCACCAGGTTTTACCCCGGCGATCTTAGCCTCGAGGGCTGCCTCAATAGGCACGTCTTGCTCTGAGTTAAGCTTCTCTTGCGGGAATCCCTCAGGTAAAATAGACAATTTCGGATGGCTTTGAAGGGCGAGGCTATATGGGTCACCAGGATTAACAACCGTACCCCTCTTAGCCTCTCTGCTTTGAATAGGTGTGCTGCTATCAGACCGGGACCGTTCAGGGGTCCCTGGTTGAAGTGTTTTTTCGAGAGATAATAAAATAATTCGGCATAAATTAGTAATAATTCAAGGTGAATTTCAAATAAATCCTAATAATTTACCAGATATATTTCAAAATCTCTTCAAATTTATGGACAACAACGAAATCCCTCACTTCTTGTGAATTAATTCTTTGATATTCATTGGAATATTATAAAATTTAGTGCAAGTGTGTGAAATTCTATAATATTTTCTGAAATCCTGGAAAATTTATTAACATACCTTGAGAGCTTTTAAAACCCATAAAAATCTTCAGAAAGCTTATAAAATTCATTCGAATATTTTAAAATATATTAAAACCTTACAGGTCCTATAGAATAGTTCCATATATTCCGCAGTTCCAGGAAATTCTTTAAAACTCCATGAAAATTTATTTTCATCTCTTAAAGCCATTCAAATCCTTGGAAATTTCTTAAAAACTGAATAATATCTTGAAAATGGATTGAAATCTTTAAAAATACTCTAAAATATTTAAAATCCTATGAAATCCTTTAACATTCCTTGAAACTTTTTAAGGATCTTGAAAATTCATTGGAATTACAAAGAAAAAAGTCTTAAACCTTTACAGCTTGCAAGTTTGAGCGCACCTGGGGCTTCGCGCTCGATCATTGAACTTCCTCCACATTTTTGCATGCAACTTTCAAAATCAAAGGTCAAAAAATAGACAACTGAAATGTAGTGATTAAGAATTCTTTTTTGTTAAAGCTCCTTTGGCTTTGACGAACACATCCATATCACGTGTCTCATGAGAAAAAAAAGGTAAAAGCAAATTTCAAGATCTGATTTAAGAACAATTTTATCTTAAGCCTCATACTGTACCTTGCGTTTTTTCCCATAAACCCAATTTGTTTATTTGTAATGGAATTTTTCACGATTGAAACAAAAAATACGCATCCTATTGAAAAATGGTTAATAAAAAACTTGCAGCTCTTCTTTGGGTCTCTTTTTTGTTGCTTATGTCGTTTGTCCAAAAATTTCATTTTTAAAATTTTAAGGTTTTTTTTTACGAATAAAACAAAAAATACGCTTCCTATCAAAAAATTATTCCTGACAAATTTGTAGATATTATTTGGATGGATAATTATTGTTGATTCATATTTTTTCTTATCCACCATAGTTTGAACGCAAAATGGAATTTTTGATTTTTCATTATTTTTCGTGCGATGAAAATTAGAATTTTCGATTTTTAAAGAAAATTCACATAGTTCTTAGGATGATCTTGTATATCTTTGAAAAAGAAACGTTTTTATTCCATTGACTTTTTTCATATCGTGCGTTGTTTGGCTTAAAATTTTCATTTTCGTTTGTTTTATTGAATTTTTAAAATGCTATAACTGTGATAATTGTCTTTTTATCGCAAAAATTCGTATGGATAAATTGTCCGACTTTCCGAGTACTGCGAATAGCCGTACAAAGAATTTTTTATTCTAAAAAAAATGTTCTCAAAAATTTTGAAAATGCTCTAACATTTTGAATTTTTATCCAAAATAGCTGTCTAATGAACTCGTCCTTTCATTTTATGCCTTAAGAAGTGTGCCAAAGATTAATCCAATCTGTTCATTTTTTCGAAAGTCATCATGCCCACACACTACAGCCTATAGACAGAAAGCCCTTATTTATTATTCAATAGGCTCATTTATTGGCCAATTTATTAAAAAAAGTGACTAAAATTATGTTTTAATTTTAAAAAGTGGTTATAGTGACTTTATCTTCAAAAAGTAGCTAAAACGTAATTTGGGGAAAAAAGGTGACTAAGAGTGACTGAGTTTTTCAATTTTTTTGTTAACATCCCTGACTTTTCCCTTATTTCCAAGGTATGCCCTGGCCATTATTATTTAAAGACCGAAACTCTAATATTGTAACTTTTTAAATATCCTGGGTTTCGGTTACATATTTAAGAATATATATTTAATATATATTTAAACCTGAGTGGGTTTCGGTTCGATGTGCATAGAGTAAACAGTTTAGCTTTGAATACGTTTGTGTTTGTCGATAATCGGTTGATTTATATCATGGCTTACAAAAAAGCCGCAATTGAAAAATCTCTCAAGAAGGGTGAGGGATTATGTAGGGGATGTAATGGCACCATAGCGACTGACGTTGTGCAATGCAAAAGACGCGGGACTTTCTACCACCCAGGATGTACAATCAAGGAAAGAACCTCCCTCAGGGGGTGTTCACAAAATGTTGTGCTCCGAGGGCAAAATGACCAACCCCCATCTCCAAGGAGGAATGAGAAGAGATGCTTACAAACAAAATAGAATTTTTCCTGACCAAGGAAAATGACGAAGTAAAAGAACAACTTAAAATGGACTTCTCTGGCTGTCTCCAAGAACTAAAGGATGATCGTATGAAGCATTTATACAGAGTTGAGGATAAAGCTGAGGGAACTAAGAAAGATATTAAGGCTATTACGGATAGGTAAGATACACATGATGTTTCACAGGTAACATCATTATATCTTATTCTATAAAAAAAGAAAGAATTAAAAGGAAGAAGAACATTATGATATTTGGGGTCCCTGCAAACTCGAAGGATGATAGTGTAAATAATCAGAATGCAACTGCCCAACTACCCAAGAGTATTAGAACGGAAGGCCATAAGCATGATAAGGCGATAATAAGAGACATTATATCTACGCTGTCATTGGACCTGCCATCCATGATAAATACCGTAGTTACAGAGTGGGAATATTTTCACAGGCAACAAGCAGACCAAGGCCGATTCGTGTCATGCTCTCTTCAGAGATCAAGGCAATAAACAACCTGAAGAAGTATATGACTCTGAAAAAAACAAACCAACTTCCAATAGCAATGGCAACAATGCACATTCGTGCAGACCTCGAAAAAATCCAACAGAACGAGTTCAAGACAGCACTGAACTAGAGCTCAGGGAAGATGGAACCTATCTTCTGAGAGGTAGTGACTATAAAAATTTATGTGTGCGATTTAACATGTTCACAATTCAAGAAAGACACATTTTACTCTCACTATATTTCGTATTTAAGTTACTTAGGGGAGTAGTATAGCTAGGCTGGTTCAGCGGCACTACTACGTAGTTCAAGCTGCCACCGACAGATGGCGCCACCGGTCAGTTGCCATCAGTCGGTAAACAGTTGGAGACCGGGCCTTGTCAGTAGGTAAGGTAGCAATATGCATTAAAATCAGTCGGTAAGGTAGACATCTGCATTACCGTCAGTCATAAAGGTGGAAATCTGTTTTTATATCAGGCGGTAAGGTAGAAATGTGCATTATAATCAGACGGTAAGTTTGGCATCTGCTGTGGATCCATGTCTCGGTCCATAATGTAGGTCCATATCTTACCGACCTAGACCCTCAATATATCAACCAAGTGGTCAACGCCTATCCGTGTATATAATCGGTACGAACTTCCGGTACAACTTTCTAGAAATTTCTAGACAGGTCAAAGTACTGGTTCAATATTTTTAGAAGCATGGATATTGGATGCAATCTCTAACGATTCAACAGGAAAGATCAATTGATATTCTCGAATTTCACCTAGAATGGTACATATTTGAAATTCAATCTGTCGAGTCTTTCAGAAATTTTAACGCAATCTATAACGATTTTTTGTATACATCCAAATTTCTAGAAGGTCTGACGTTTCGCGTGTTGCCTCGATATGTATTCATCTTCTAGAGACATTGAAGCAAATAATCATAACGACCGCTTACTCGAATGTCTAACGCTCGGCGAAACAAGATCGCGCGAAATTTGAAAATGCAACACAACGACGTATGTCCAGCGCTGAAATTTGATATCAACCCATCGGTGATTGAATAAAGTGCAACGTCGAAAATACAGCCCAGCGACGTCTGTGATAGTCTGCCGCTGATAGTAAGTGATATTTGGATGAGGAATTAAACCTAACGACGTTCGTAGAAGTCCAGCGTTGAAAAGAATGATAGCGAGCAATATTTTAGATTTTGAATTGCACCCTAGGGTGTTTGAAAATATCCAACGCTGGAAGGAACGAAATAATTTTGCAGACGGAGGTTAAAGTTCATCTTAAATACATTTCGTGCCATGTGAAAAGCTCGCGAAATTTGAATTCATCTATCCGTAAATTATATCTATGTAATATTTAAGTGCTTAAGGGGAATATTGATGCGCATATATTCACACTAAGTATACATTTTTTCCCTTTGAAATGTTTATTTATTTATTCTTATAATTTACACACTTGTAGTACAGAAATGTATCAAAGAAGATAATTATTGTACATATTTAAATACAAAAAGATTATAGGGCCCTCCGAAGTAGCAAAAATAGAGTTTTTTATTGTTGGTTACTTCCTTCATCTTTTCAACGGTATCCTCATACATAGCATCCTCGAAAAATTTCATGATTCTGCTAGGTAGGTATATTGCAAACTGGTTTTCCAGCTAAGGTATGACCCCATCCATACGGCAAACTGAGATGATCATTTTGAGATCTTTTTTCTATAAAGACATTTCTTTTTTCTCCTAACCACGACTTTCAACAGATTACTAACTTTGCACGGTGTGTTCCACGATAGACTGAAGTCACTGAAACGTGCTGCTCCTTTTATACTCCATAACCCCTACTCTGCTTACATTCTAGAAAGATCGATTGAAGTTTCTATGAGGTTCGGTGCAGGTAGGCCTCTTCTCCGCATCAAATTTCTACTATCGGCGAGAAAATTCGAGTCCTCTGGCTTTGACGATGAAAAAGTATGTGACGAAAAAATGCTAGCTCAATGAGTGAGGGTTCATTTTAAAGGTGGAAATGTTCTACGTTAATAAGCCAAAAAAGAATATCCTGAAAATTTTTTTGCAGCTTACAGACCTGAAAAACTGCTAAAA
>CAKNWT010282635.1:0-17816 GCA_932066315.1 Andricus coriarius | reverse complement strand
GGCTAAGATTTTGTCGACATAATCCAAGCGATACATTAGCGTAATTAGCTAGAGCGTGCAGTTTAGATTTAGGTAGTTTAGGTAGGGTTCGAATCCCCAGCGGGGGCGATTTTTTCATAGCGTTGTGCGTGCGATTATGGTTGTAAGCGACCGTGTCTGCAATTGCGTCATTTAAAAAATATAAATGAAGTGCAATTATTATATATAAAACGGTTTTTTTTGCAGAGAATTGTCCGCCGCAGAGTAATACAGAGCATCTGCATTTTTGCTGAAGTGCTTCAATTTAAACAGTAAAGCAGAGACTTTTACAGAGTATTTGCGAACATCCTTTGCAGAAAAGTCGCTGAGAAATGCATGAGAATGCAGAACATTTTTTGAAGAAGAGTAATGCAGAGTTCTTCTGAATTTATGCTAAAGTGTTTCAATTTAAGCAGTAATGCAGGAGACGTTTGCAGAGTGCTTGCAGAGCTATTGCAGGGGTATTATGAAGCAATTTGCAGAGAATGTGCAGCGAATTTTTTCCACCAGGCTAATTGGACATGCACAGTTGGGAGTGTCCCATCTGTACACATATAAATGTTGACGAGCACAGTTAGAAGTGTCCAATCTGTGCACGTCTAACTGTTGACATGCACCGTGTCACCGCTATCCCTCGACGTGCACAGTTGGGAGTGTCCAATCTGTGCACGTGCACAGTTGAGTCAGTGGCCGAGAATGTGCACAGTTGGGAGTCTCCCCTCTGTGCACGTGCACAGTTGTGCCAGTGGCCAACAACGTGCACACTTGTACCACCGGCCCTCGACATGCTGTTGTACCCCTCGCAAATTGGGACGTACGCAGTTGGGAGTTTACCATCTGTGCACGTGCACAGTTGAGTCTCCCATCTGTGCACGTGAACTGTTGGTAGGGTACCATCTGTGTATGTATACAGTTGAGAGTCTCCCATCTGTACATGTAAACCGTTGGTAGGGAACCATCTGTGCACGTGAACCGTTAGTAGGGTACCATCTGTGCTCATTTGTGCCTGTGGCCCACATCGTCCACAGCTGTACCAGTGGCTACCGACGTGCACAGTTGTCCGTCACCCTTGTGAATCCACCACCTTAGAAATGAAAATTTCTATTTCATGACATGATATTCGTAATCAGCGATCCCGAAACCCCCCAAGAGAAATTTTTAAGATACTAATATCGTTGTTGGTCAATTTTGATGCGCCATTTTGAATCCGCCATGCCATCTTGAAAATGAACATTTTAACTTTTCTGACTTCATATTCGTACTAAGCAACCCAAAAAATCTCTAAGCACAAATTTTAAAGAAACACTATCCAGTAGGAAAGTATATGGCTCAAAGTTTTAATGTGAATGCTCATGACGTTGTGGGGATATATTTCATAACTTAAAATGGTCGTAACTTTGCAGGATAAAATCAGAAGTAACCGCTCAAAAGCTTATTTTGAAGGGAAAGAGCAGTGTCAAATGACACAGCTAGTGAGAAAGACCAAAGAAATTTTAATCATCCTATAAATAACCTCAAAAAAGCCAAAAACCCCATTTTTCGAGAAGATAACCTCAAATATCGCACAATACTGATGTGATGGGCCAATTCTGACCTCGGAGTCGGATTCTACGCAGAAAATGATTTCGTGGATGACCCCCAGATGCACAACAACAAAACCTTATTGACCCGTGTGTTAGTTCGCGAAAGCTAGATGCACTGGGGGCTCTTTGATTTTAGTTCGCGAAAGTCTAGGTGCAGGTGGGAGTGCGAAACGTCAGTTGAAATTAATTGCATGAGATCGGCAATCTTCCACCTCATTTCTGATACAACACAGTTCTAAGAAACATACTGGTATATTTAATATAAAAAGAGCATGGAACACTAGTAGATGGCACATAAGAGCGTTTTAGGCAATTAGTAGAAATCGAATATTTATTTTTATTTAGATGTTCATCTAATTAATGAAATATACTTTTAAAAAATAATAAGAATAATGATTTTACGTAATATATTTAAAAAGTCTTTTAATTTAAGTTCATGTTTCTACAGGTTTTGAAGTTAATTTTTTTTTACTTTGGTGAATTATAATTATATTAATAATAATTATTGAGGAACAAAAATGTAATAAATTAAATAATTAGTTAATAGTAGTTCATAATTAGTAGGGATGTGGCGATCCCATCGCCCGAGAGCTCCGGCTCCTGCAGTCAGCCACGTTGTTTTGGGCTAACTCCCCAATGCAACGAATTATGCGGTTCCGTCACCATTGTCGCGCAGTGCCACCCACAATAGGCCTCTCTCGGATGGAGGCCATAGTTCAATTGAGAGTGGCAATAGGACCGAACCGAGGCGACGAAAAGGCAATGGCTCCGAACAAACGCGAGAATGTCGATTCAAATTGTCGGACCAACTCAGGAGGGACATCCTTACCTGTTGGCAAAGAAGCTCACCGGCGCGAAGAGGATTCATGCAGAGGTTACATGACCGTAAGGTCAATATGCACCCGGGATATGCTCATAAAACGCCTCAGTATTTAAGAGATCAGGTATCCTTTATACGCAAAATTGGATATGAAGCTCTTTATCAGCAAGAAGAAGAGCAACATCCTCCAGCGAACATACCAGCCGTTCCAGTAAGACCACCTTTCCAGATAGCGGATAATGCCCAAATGAGATGTAGGGGATCTATCCACCAAAAAGCCTTTCTCAGGATGGACAAAGTATCTGAAGCTAATACTGATCTCCCCGATATGCTACCCGAAGATGTTAAACTCTAAAATCTGAACTGTTTAGTTTACGAAAAGGCGGTCTCCCTACTTAACGACAATAGAAGTAACGATACTTCAGTACGCCTGAGTAAGACTCGCGAGCGTACTGCACAGCTTCAGCTTAAAATTGAAACAGCGAGACGGCATGCATAAAATATTTAGTGCGTGATAAGCTACATAACATCAAATAAAAAATTCACTCATAAAGTTAGGGCGCTTGCTCGTAACTTAAGGAAAGCAAATCACACGCTGAGCAAGTGTAAACTGTTGACCATCAAGCAGCTCTGGACGGAAAAAATAAGATCTCTTTTAATAGCGAAAAAGCGCCTTGAACGGCGAGTAAAGTGGGTTCAGGAAAATTCCACTTTTTCCTCTCATCTTTCCCGCCTGTTCAATAATACGTCACGTGCCGTTAAAAATCCGCCTAATCGAGAAGAGATTCTAGTCTTTAGGGAGCAAGTATATTGAGATACTTATCAGCTAAATGAAGACGCTTTAGATATATCACTCTTTCGTAACTCTTGTCAAATACAAAGGTTACAAGGTCCAGAGGAAGAGTGTCCACTAATTACTGCTGAAGAAGTGAAAAAAGTTGTGGCTAGAACTAAGAACTTTTCAGCACCAGGGCCAGATAGAATCAACAACTTTTTGTGGAAGAAGTTCACTTCTACGCCCCAACATCTAGCTCGTGTATTTACTACTTTCTTAAACGGAGAACAACCCATCCCGCAATCACTAGTGGAAGAACGCACGGTAGTGATCCCTAAGACCGGAGAATTGTCAAGTCCAAAGAATTACAGGCCCATAGCTTGTTTAAACACCAGCTACAAGCTATTTACTAGCATTCTCAAAGAGAGGATATTAACATCTATCGAGCCGGCATGGAATGCAATACTTGAACAACGTGTATGCAAGAAAAGGCTGGCAGGTTGCAGGGAGAACCTGTTAATAGACAGGTCTATTACCCAGGACTCGATCAGGTATCGACGAAATTTGTCCATGGCTTGGATTGACTACCGTAAGGCATTCGATAATACGAACAATGAACTACTTATTAAGCTCCTTGAGTGCCTAGAGGTGCATCAAAAAATAGTGAGATGCATAAAAGAGCTTTATGCTCTTGTGGCGGACAAGATTTGTCATAAAATCTAATAAAAGACAAGGAAGTGACTACCAGCTGTATCACATATAAGAGGGGGGTGGGGGAGTCTTCCAAGGAGACTCTAAGTTCCATTCTTTTCTGCATCTCCCTCTTACCTCTATCTATTGTGCTCCGAGGCAAAAGATCTGGATACCTATGTGGCCCGTCGAAAAGAAGATTATATAGGTCAACCACCTTTTATACGTGGACAACCTTAAACTCTTTGCTTCCTCGAAAGAGGACCTTACTATCCTTGTGGAGGCGGTAAATAGGTACTCTCAAGCGATTGGCCTGAGCTTCGGACTGGGCAAGTGTGCCTGCATTCACCTTAACCAAGGAAGACTAGGAACTACATCATCGCGTGAAGATCAGGATCTTCAACTCATTGGCGGAAATACCATTCAACATCTTGGTAATGGAGAAACATATACATATCTTGGAATGCCGCAAGCGGAAACTCAAAATGTGCGTCTGTTAAAAACGGCCCTTGAAAAAATATATCGCCAAATTCTCAGAAAAATTTGGGCTTCCGAATTATCTGGAGAGAATATGATCCACGCGACCAATATGCTGGCTGTTCCTATACTGCTCTATACGTTTGGTGCAGTAAAATGGAACCTCGATGAATTAAAGCAACTTGACCGAAGCACACGCAAGATGATGACAATCCATCAAAGTCACCATCCTAGATCTTCCGTACTTCGAATATACCTCCCTCGAGATAAAGGGGGTAGAGGCTTGCTAAGTTTGGAGTGTCTCCATCGAAGAACGGTTCTGGCTATAACCATGCTCCCCACATACCGACAAGAGCCCCCTGACCACAAAATTTTGCGGGCCCCCCTTCCCCAGCCTTCTTTTTTAACTCGAATAAGCGTAAATTTTGCATGTTTATTCAAGGGAAATATCAAAAGTGCTGAAGAAATTTTTCGTAATTTTGATTAAGTTTTATTCAATGAAGATAACATTTTGTACTTATACATGGTGAAATTCAATGTACTTACAATTGAAAAAAATTGAGATTGTTACAGAGTCAAAAAGTATAGGTATAAAGGAAGTTGTAGCAATAAGTTCTTAAGAAGAATTGTACATTCTTCGAGCTTTTTTTGTGAAAATTGATGAATGACGTCAGAAAAGTCAACCTCTTTAGCTAAGCCGTTTTCAATTGCTGAAATAGCGAGATAATTCAACCTTTCGTGACTTGTTGTGGTTCTCTGCCAGGTTTTCAGCATATTAGCTAGTCTGCTAAATAATCTCTCAGCTGAAGAAACAGTCACTGGTATGGTACAAAAGAGTTTTATCGCAAGGCAGAGATTAACAAATATACCCTGAAGATTTTTTTTCATGAATAACAGTCAGTAGTAATAATGGACTTTTCTCTGCTTTGAAGACAGTAGTATGAATGCTTTTCATGTGTGAAACTTCATCTGAAAGCTCTTCCGATAAGTCCTTCTTGAATTGAGTCACAAGGGATTTAACTGCTGCATTCAAATCTTGTCCTTAAGTCAGAGGTTATGAAATCTATCACTGGGTAAAAAACAGTCGTTTCAAACTCTACAGCTGATTCGAGTGTCTCAGTAGCAGGCTCACTCGTCTTTCGACATGATGATCTTTTCTTCTGGAATGATTCCCACTGCTTCGGGGAACAATTATGCTTCTTGGAGAATTTGTTCCCAGGAATCTCTCAACAGTTGTATTTCTTTCATCAAATTTCCAATAAGTGCAGTTTCTACGTTAAGAGTATTTCCTTTGCTTTGTATGATCATGTTTTTTTGTCAATACTCGACAGTATCTTATGCCAAAAAGATACCATCAGCAGGCCTTTGAAAGATTGAAAATATTTTTGTAATCCTTTGATGGTGTTGTATGCTGCTGAAGTCTAATTCGTGAGCTGTTCTTCTAGAATAAGAATAAAAACTTTAAGAACACCAGGGTAATGTTTTACGATGGGACGCACAGCTTGGAGTCTCTCACTCCACCTGGTGTCTGGAAGATTTTGAAGAGACAATGGAACATTAATTTTTGCAGCATTTTTTCCGTTGATTCAATGAATGGGCTCCACAAGGCGAAAAAATAGCAGTCTCATTTTTATTCAAGATCCTGCTTTTAACACCATTCATTTTCCCGCTTATATCGGCACCGTTATCATAACCTTGAGAACGAGAGTCTTCAAGTGGGATGTTATGGGACTCTAGAGCTGCTAATATTTCGTTTGAAATGTTTTCTCCAGTTCTGCCACTAAAGTTCATGAACTGAATGAAGCGCTCGCACACTTTAAATTCACCGGTTACTGAGTTTTTTAAAACGTATCGAAGTATTAAAACGTTTTGTTCTTGATGTGAAATATCCGGAGTTGCATCCACAATCAGTCCGTAATATATAGCCTTCTCTCATTGTTGCAAAATAGTTTTGAGGAGCTTTTCACCACATAGACCGATAAACTCGTTTTGTGAATACCAGGACAGATAATGAGCTTTACCTTTCATACTTTTTTCTTCCAGCAGAACATACACTTCTACTAAGAGAATATGCTGACAAGCCCCTTTATGGTAAATTCTACGGCATCATACGTAGAGAAGAGCTCTCGATGGGTTTGTCCAACATGCTTCTCAAGTCTGCTGGATTGAGATCGAAGACTGAGGAATTTCTTTTTGCCTGTCAAGATGGCCATATAGACACCTTACTTTACCGCAAACGCAGCATGAATGTACCTGTAGGCGATACCAACTGCCGCGCGTGCAAGCAAGAGCCAGAAACACTTGGACATGTTTTCAGTGTATGCTTGCCAGCGTCAGGTTCATTCCATCGCGAACCGGATGCAAAAGGCATCCGCGGCTAGAGACCTGATTCCAAGGAACAGTGTGGCACGATGTTATTTCGCGTAAATTTCCCGCTCTTGCTTACCTTCTAGGACAGAAGGAGCAGAAGTGGATGAGGTATACGATCCAGTAGCGTCGGGATTGGTTGCTGTAAGGAACCATGATTGTAGTCCGGAGCCTAAAAACTTCTCATATAATGTTTTGCATAATTATATCCACTCATATTTGTTATTACATCTTCTATACTTCATGTATTATTATTGTTTACAATTAACGCAGTATTTTGATTTAGCAGTATTTAGATATATAGTGGCCATCACATGACTATGAGCTGGAAAGGGGAACTTCAGGTTCGCTCCACAGGAATGAGAAACGGGTTTATTCATGCATGTGTTATATAAATTAATTTTTTTACATAAATTTTTTAAAAATATTGCTTAAAAAATTATGTTTTTTAAAATGTATAATTTCAAGTGTTAGTATAAAATCTAGTTAGTGACGAATATGTCTAGGAAACGAACTTTCTTTAGAAAGACATAAATGCCAGACCCCATACCCTCTGCTTTAAGCCACCTGAGTCAGGCAAATATATTGAAATTTTCAAGCAATAGTATTAGGATAAATTTTAATCTTGGATTAAGGATTGGTGACCCAATTTTATAATATTCAATCGCCAGACAAGTAGCATTCGTCTAACTTATCGCCAGATTCTATAATTATTAATTAAAAAACATATGCGCAATACTCTATAACCTTTATATTTGATTTTCTAGTTACTTATTGGTTTTTGATGATAGGATTAAGGTTAATTGACAATGAGATACGTTTATTTGTGCTAAAAACTACAACGGACAATAGTTTTTATGCATGAGCTTGTAATACAGGTGATAAATTCACCTATGATATATAGGAAATGTCATTGTAATAGAGTGTGAATTTAATGTTTTTACACACTTAAAAGTCTGTTTTTTGTATATTTTATAGACGGATTCTAGACTATCGACACCGGAAAGGAATCTCCATGCCAGCGCCAAAAAGAAAGCTCTTTGGCGGTTTTAAAAAGAAAAATCATCTTCTAACATTCTTTTCATCAAAATTCGGCGAGCGCACACCACATTTTTTGGCCCTTGGTATCGGCCATCCTGCTAGTTGACGTCACAAGTATAAAACACATTGGCAAAGGTTAGGGATGCAACTGAAAGTATTTCTGTGATTAACACGAAGGAATAGTAAGTAGTGGTATTACCCCACGCGTATGGCGAGCAGAGATGGGAGAAACAACCTCCAAGAGATCGTTAGTGCTTGCCAAGCAGCACAGCAAGTGTCGCTTCCGCGGAAATGCGCGTCGCAACTTGCGTTTAAAGCGACAGTTGTCTTGCAAGCCGGGCAAACACTAACGTTCTGTTGGAGGGTGTTCGTCCAACTCCCCACTTACAGGGATAGTACTCCTTACTATTTCTTCGTGGTGATTAATTACAGAAGACAAATCATAGACATTGGAAAGGGGTGGGCGTGTGACTAATATTATTTCTGTGACCAGTCAGAGGGATGCCCCCCCCCCCCTCCACGAGACATTGGAAACTGGTAGGGTCTTGACGAATTTTATTTATGTGACCCGTCACAGGGGTGCCTTCTCGCTCTCTACGAGAAGTTGGAAGGGATTAGGGGTGTGACGGACGTTATATCTGTGACCAGTCACAGGGATCTCTCCCCGCACAAGACATTGGAAGGAAGTTTGACCAACATTTATTCTGTGATGAGTCACAGGGGTTCCTTCCGGCCTCCTGCGAGATATTGGAAAAGGGTAGGAATGTGACCAACGTTACTAGTCATCAATCACAGAGTGCCTTACCGCCCCACGAGACATTGGAAAGGGTTAGAGGTGACAACCATTAATGTGTTTAGACACATGGATGCCCCCTCCCCTGCCCCGAACAAGACATTGGAAAGGTTTAGGGGTATTAAGGGTTTAGGGAAGTTGTGACTCACTTTCCCCCGAGAATTGAAAGGAGGGTGGTTTTTACCATGCGTCTTGACTTGTCCCGTGACACGTACTGTAATCTCGACGTTGTAATTGAGTTATAAGCAAATTTCCTTTTAATTTACGCGCTTCGGGTAACTGTCAGTTAACAGGAATAAACATTACTTAGTAGAGTATGTTTGGAGAAACGCCTACACCTCCAACTTTGAACTTTTTTAGAGTATTTTGGATACCATCAAATACTTCTATCCTTAATGCGGCAAACCCGATGACGTGCAGCTAGCTTATCGTAGCACTCTTAGCTTTTTTTCAGGAATCACAGCGTAGGTCAATCTATTGAAAGCTTCAAGTCTGAATTTAAAATTAACCAAATTTTAATATTACCCAATTTTGTACTATCTTTCCTTTGTCTTTCTAATGTCACTTTCTAATTGCAACTGCCATTTCAGAGTGATGCTTGTTGCTTGAGGAAGACTGTACTTCGAATACTTGACTCGGATCGTGCAATCCTTTTAAACCCAACTACAACCTAAACGCATAGATGCTCAAGGCACTAGATTACAACATTGATGACGTCATCTCGGGGTGACGCCAGTGACGGAGGTTAGAAAAACTTGGTATTTTTGCTTCATTTGACATGTACATTTAAACAAAAAAGGAATTGCGCTGATACATGCATCAGTCCCTCAGCCTTCAATAATAGCGATCGGTCACTCGCCTACTAGTTTTGAGTTTCGTCGAAATCTGATAAATTTATAGCATTGTCTAATAATTTGGCCCATTTGGATACAAAATTTCAAATTTTAGAATTTTGAGTTACAAATGATCAGAAATCCGAAAAATTCCCTAATTATGAGTTTCGCGGGAATCAGCCAGTATTTCTAATTTTTCAAAAATGTGGGTCAAAAGCAGCCAATTTTCAATTTTTATCTCAAATTTATAATCAGAAATTCCCCAAAACCCCCACCCATTAATCAGTCTGATTCACATCGTCCAGTTTATCGAATTTCAATCAATTTGGGCCGTTCGGATCAAAGTTGTCAAATTTCACAATTTTTACTTAAAATTTGTAAGCAATAACCACCATCGCTTCTCCGACACACATACACAGCCAGTAAGGAGTCGAATTGAAATCGTCCAGTATATTGAATTTCAACAAATTTTTGCCATTCGGATTAAAAATGTCAAGCTTTTCAATTTTTACCCCAAATTCTTGATCAGAAACTCAGTCAGACAGCATCGTAGTTCGGATTGGTTTGTTTTGTAGTTCGGATTGAACCGGATTGAGTCGGATTAATTTTTAAACGATTTGGGTCAAACGAAATGTAGAACTTTTTTCGGATTGGTTCGAATTGACTCGGATTGGTTCGGATACAGATTCCGGAATGATTCGGATTGATTCGGAAGGAAAACCTATCTGATACTTTCGCCAGGGTACATATAATTTTCCTTATTAATGACGACGCATTTGTCACTAAATTTCAAAAGTAGTATGATTTTTTTTAGTCTTCTTGTTCAAGCACTTTTATTATATTTTTTGTATGAAAGTTATAACTGTTGCACTCGGTGCATGGATAATCTCCAGTATCGCAAGTTACGATGAAATTCTCTATTGCACTTCGTTTTTGGGTAGGGCGTCAGAAAAAAGAACAAAAGCGATAATGGAACTTCGAAAACAGACTAAAATAATGAGAATTTTGATAACGGCGAGAATAGTAACACGGAAAATGATGAGAATACTAATAAGCTTTTGAAGAAGGATGGACATAATTATATGGTTCCGATTGAAAAGGAATCTATTCGTGAAAGTGAATCTACTGCTCTCTTGGAAGAAGAAGCAGTTGATGGGAAAATTGATGGATTTGATGACGATGTGGAAGAGGAAGCAGTTGATGGGAATGATGATAGAATTGACGATGATGTGGAAAAAGAAGCAGTTGATGGAAATGATGATGAAATTGACGATGGTCAAATTACTGTTCTCTAAACTGTATGCTATTATTGTACTTAATATTTTACTATTTAACACACTTCGTTCAAAAGTGTTCTCGTACAACTTTTCAACATCCTGTTTTCGCTCATTTATAATTAAATACTCTAGAACAGTATCTAATTTCATTTTTCTAATTCAGTTTTCTATACCGGATAAAATTAGGATGTTTTGCGTTCCTGAATAACTAGACAAATATCGGACAAAGGCGGATAATTTTTGTAAGAGAAGTTGTAGACTCCGGAAGCTACGATCATGGTTCCTAAAAGCAACCATCTTGACACTGTTCCTTGGAGTCAGGTCTCTAGCCGCGGATGACCTTACGCGGCAGACGGGACAGTTGGAGATGAAGGTTTCATCTCTGGATACTATTTTAGAGCTACCAATCTTTGAAGAATGTTATGAGGAACAGTGTTGACGGACCATAAGAACAGCCTTTTGCATCCGGTTTGCGATGGAATGAGCCTGACGCTGGCAAGCCGGAATCTTGTTGAGTTGGCTAAGAAATGATGCTTTCATACCTCCAAGACAGCCGATTATGAGAACTACAAGATGGACATTTTAGCCTTGGTACAGCCTGCTCAGCTCGAAAAGAAGTGCTTGATATTTCGTCCGTTTTTCTTCCTCCTTTGCCATGAAAATCCCATCGGCTGGTGCCGAGAATTCAATAACGTAAATGATCTTGGTCTTCAGATCTTGGAGGACAATATCAGGCTTCGTAGCACTGATACGTTGAGTGGTGGAAAATGAGAAATTCCAGTAGATCTTACACTGATTATTCTCCACAACGGACTCGAGTTCCCCCTGGGCGTATGGCAAGACGGGCTATATATCAACACCATAGAAGTGCCTAAGATGGTAATATAACACTTTTGGAGCCGCATTGTGTCTCTCGATGTACCCGTAACGTGCATACTTTGAGCATCCAATGAGAACATGTCCAAGTATTTCTGGCTCTTGCTTACACGCTGGGCAGTTAGTATCGCCTACAGGTACATTCATTATGCGCTCACGGTAAACTAAGGTGTCTATAACGCCGTCTTGACAGGCAAAAAGAAATCCCTCAGTCTCCGATCTCAATCCAGCAGACTTGAGAAACATGTTGGACAGATCCATCGAGAGCACTTCTCTACGTATGATGCCGTAGAATTTACCATGAAGGGGCTTGTCAAAATGTTCTCTTAGAAGAAGCGTATGTTCTGCTTCCTGTATACAACTTTTGAGCACCGAAGGTGTTAGTGATGCTAAGCCATGTGTAGTGTCGCTGGAATCAAATGGAAGCCTAAACTCCACTGCGGCCCTATCTGCGGTACGGTATAGAAACGCCGCAACATTGTTAGCTTCATGTTGATGTACGAGTCGCATAAGAGAATCTGCACTATTTAGAACTGAGCAGGCTGTAGCCAGAACCGTTCTTCGATGAAGACACTCCCAGCTTAGCAAGCCTCTACCCCCTTTATCTCGAGGTAGGTATAGGAGCGGCCAGCATATTGCTCGCCTGGATCTTATTCTTTCCAGATAATGTTGAATAGTATTTGCGCCTATGAGTTGAACATCCCGATCGTCACTCGATGGTGTAATTTCTAGCCGTCCTTGCTATAGGTGGACTCAGGCACACTTGTCTAGTCCAAAGCTCATGCCAATCGCTTCAGAGTACCTATTCACCGCCTCCACAAGGATGTTAAGATCCTCTTTCGAGGAAGCAAAGAGTTTAAGGTCGTCCATATATAAAAGGTGGTTGACCTTCTATTCTCTTCTGTTCGGCGGGCCACATAGGTATCCAGAGCTTTTGCCTCGGAGGACAATAGATAGAGGCAAGAGGGAGATGCAGAAAAGTATCGGACTTGAAAAGTCTCCTTGGAAGACCCCTCTCTTATATATGATATGGCTGTTAGTCACTTGTCTTTTTTCAGATGTTATGACAAATCTTGTCCACCACAAGAGCATAAGATCTTTTATGCATCTCACTATTCTTGAATGCACCTCCAGTCACTCAAGGAGCTTAATAAGTAGCGCATGGTTCGTGTTATCGAATGCCTTACGGTAGTCAATCCAAGCCATGGACAGATTGCGTCGGTACCTGATCGAGTCTTGGGTAATACACCTATCTATTAACAGGTTCTCCCTGCAACCTGCCAGCCCCCTCTTGCATCCACGTTGTTCAATTATTGCACTCCATACCGGCTCCATAGATGCTAATATCCTCTCTTTGATGATGCCAGTGAATAGCTTGTAGCTGGTGTTTAAACAAGCTATGGGCCTGTAGTTCTGTGGACTTGACAAATCTCCGGTCTTAGGGATCAATACTGTGCGTTCTTCCACTAGCCACTACGGAATGGGTTGTTCTCCGTTTAAGAAAGTAGTAGATATACGAGCTAGATGTTGGTGCGTAAAAGTAAACTTCTTCCACCAAAAGTTGTTGATTTTCTCTGGCCCTGGCGCTGAAAAGTTCTTAGTTCTAGCGATAACTTTCTTCACTTCTTCAGCAGTAATTAGTGGACTCTCTTCCTCTGGAGCCTGCAACCTTTGTCTTTCGCAAAAGTTACGAAAGAGTCCAGAGCTGATTGATGGTCAACAGTTTACGCTTGCTCAGCCTGTGATTTGCTTTCCTTAAGTTGCGAGCAAGTGCCCTAACTTTATGAGTGAATTTTTTATTTGATGTTATGTAGCTTATCACCCACTGAATATTTTATGCATGCCGTCTCGCTGTTTCAATTTTAAACTGAAGCTGTGCAGTACGCTCGCGAGTCTTACTCAGGCGTACTGAACTATCGTTACTTCTATTGTCGCTAAGCAGAGAGACCGCCTTCTCGTAAACTAGGTTCAGTTAAGTTGTCCATCCTGAGAAAGACTTTTTGGTGGATTGATCTCCTACTTCTCATGCTGGCATTATCGGCTATCTGCATAGGTGGTCTTGCTGGATCGGGTGGTATGTCCGCTGTAGGATGTTGCTTTTCTTGCCGAAAAAGAGCTTCATATCCGTTTTTGCGCAGAAATGATACCTGATCTCTTAAATACTGAGGCCTTTTATGAGCATATTCCGGGTGCATATTGACCCAACGGTCATGTAACCTCTGCATGAGTCCTCTTCGCGCCGGTGAGCTTCTTTGCCAACAGGTAAGGATGTCCCTCCTGAGTTGGTCCGACCACTTAAATCGATGTTCTCGCGCTTGTCCGGGGCCATTGCCTGTTCGTCGCCTCGGTTCGGTCCTATTGCCACTCTCAACTGAACTATAGCCTCCATCCGAGAGAGGCCTATTGTGGGTGGCACTGCACGATAATGGTGACGGAACCGCATAATTCGTTGCATTGGAGAGTTAGCCCAAAGCAATGTGGCTGACTGCAGGAACCGGAGCTCTCGGGCGATGGGTTCGCCACATCCCTACGCTAATAATAATTATTATTATCATTATTATACCATTAAGCCGTTTCCCTTTCCGGATAGGCGTGAATCGCTCGGTTGGAAAGTAGTAGTGTGTAGGTGGGTATATAGGTATAGGGTAGATAGGTATGTATATAGCTGTAAGGCATAGATATTTTAGATTGATCTAGAATTCTCGTATTATTTATTTAAATAACACGTTCATTTCGCATCACTGCTCCGACCCAGGTTGCTGATCAATCTCTCTAGCGATCACCCCATGTGGAGAGCCTCACAACATTGTTATGTGTGGCTCCCCACTTGGGCCCATTAGTATCCAATGTCTTTGTTTCAGGCGTCATTCACTCTACTCACATTCTTTTTATGAACTATTTGTCGCCAAACTTTTCTGTCCTGGCATACTACTCTAGCTTCCTTTACGTTCATGCATTTTTTCACGCAAGCTCTCGTGTCTTTATGGCTTCTTATGTCTCTTCGGATTAATGTATCATTCACAAACTCTATCCATTCTTTCGGCGGCCTACCTCTGGGCATTCTGTCATTTACTTTACCTTTATACACCTGTTTGGCCAGTCGTTCATCTTTCATTCTTTCAAGATGTCCGAACCACCTGAGCCGATTTCTTTTCCATATATCAACTAGTGTCTCCCCTGTACCACGTTATTTGAGGATTATCTTATTTCGGACTTTGTCCATCAGTGTTTTCCCGCATACGGTGCGCAGAGGTTTCATGCCAATCGATTTAATTTTACTTATGGTCTTTTCTTGACATGTCCATGTCTCGCTACCGTATAGTACAGCCGGTATAATTAAAGATTTATAAACGGTAATTTTAGTTTCTTTTGATTTGTTTTTAGTACTGAGAATGGACCCTGCTCTACCGATAACATTCTTACCCTCATTAATGCGCCTATCTAACTCCCCATCTATTTTTCCGTCGCTAGTGAATAGGCTACCCAGATATACGTATTTGTCAATTTGCTCTAATCTCTCTTCATTCAGTACAATTTTGCACATTGTTTTATCACTTTTTCCTTCAAACACCATTACCTTTGTTTTATTTACGTTAATTTTGAGGCCCATGTTCTTCATGCTTGTATCAAGTTTGTTCAACATTTTTTGCCAAAAGGATTGATTGCCATAACAATCTTGTCATCTGCGAAAGCCAAACCACGCACCTTCACCGTTTCGAGATCTACACCTTCTTCGTCGAAAAGGGCCATTCTTAGAAACTTGTCCATAAACGTGACAAATAGCCATGAGGACATAATGCATCCTTATCTGACACCCTGCGTAATATCGAACCAGTCACTCAGTTTCCCATTAACCCTTACACTCGCTTTACTGCCTGCATATATTGTTTGTATTGTTTGTAGGAGCCATCAATGGACTCCGTACTCTTTAAGGACTTCCCAAAGTTTACTTCTGTTTACCTTGTCAAATGCTTTTCCTAGATCAACAAATGCACAGAAAACTTTCTTTCCTACTCTTAAGCTTTTTTCTGTGATCTGTCTTAAGCTAAATATCTGATCTGTGCATGATCTTCCTGGCATAAATCCAGATCCAAATTAATTGCATTCGTCAGAAAGGACACATTTCTTGCTTCAACGGGTGAGATACGAATTAATCGCATTCCTAAATTCGTACAAATTTCAGATTTAACTGGATGAGATCCGGATTAATCGCATTCCTCAAATCGTACAAATTTTGGACTTGAACGGATTAATCGCATCCGCCGGAACGTACAAAAAACGGACATGAATGGAAACAATCCGGATTAATTGTATCCGAAAGACCGTATAAAACATGGACATGGCCGGACACGATCCGGATTCATCGCATCCGACAGACCGTACAAATGACAGACTTGACCGTAAATAATTCAGAATAATCGCATCCGCCAGACCGTATACATAACCCTGATACAAATTTCGGATATGTTTCGCATTCCGCAATTAAAAAATTTAATATATTTCGGGGCACCAAAAATTTTCGGCCCAGCACTGGTCGTTTTTCACAAGCACTAGAAATTTTCTTGGTTAGTATATAAGGACCGTTCCCACCAATACACTCAGCATGCGATATTCTGCGTTAGTGAAGTGCGTTATTTAAGATAAGCTATAGGAATAGGTTTGTGTGCGTCGAACTTTCGGATTCTACCGGACAATATTCACATTTATTATTTTTTTCATGCTACTTCATCCTGTAACATTATCGCATACAATAGTCACACCAGGGGTACCAGTTGTAACATTCTTATTTTATTCGATTTATTGATTTTATTTTCAATTAAAATTTTCTATTTCCATGTCGAGCTGAGATCCACGAATTGACGATTTTACCTAAACCGAGAGTTGTTACCCTTCGTGAACACGCGTTTTCCCTTATTATGGATAATTTAATATTTTTGTAGCAACTTGGACTTTTCTGGCAACATTGAGAATTGCCGAGAAATTATATCCAGTTTGCCTTTAATGAACTCTATCCAGCAGCTCGAGTCCAATTACAGAAATTGGGTCAAGTCTGGGCAGAACGTTAAAACTTGCCCTTACCACCCGATTGTTAAGTTCTACCATTAAGGTGAAACGGTAACTTCCTCCGATCAGTTTGTGCAAAAAATCTCGCAAAGTAATGCATGAATTGAAATTATTTTTTCTGCATTGTGAAAGGTTAACCGGAATCTATGGCGGACTTCTCTTGAAAATTAAAATGATAACAACAAATTTTTTTTATAAACAAAATGTTAGATTATCTAATTGCAAAAATCTTGGATGCTCAAATTTCGAGAAGTCCACCATGCGGCAACTAATCATGAACATGTAATGAGCAGAAAAATATTGATTTATTCATTTATTTAACCAGGAGTTTGCACAAACCGAAAGAAAATAAAGCAAGCAAAATAGGGTAGAAAAACCGGTTTTTAGTTCCTGGATATACCGCTAGAGGTCACCGCTGATCTATTCTTGTTTCGCAGTTCGATAGTTCAGAATATATAATTAATTTTCTTTATATACAAATTAATGAACTGGTAATGTATAGCTCAATATCATTTTAATTCATTTTTCAATACTTGTTTTATCAATAAAAATAAGAATCGAATTTGAACTTGTCTTTGCAAGAACTGTAATGTCGGTAACGTCGGAACATTACATTAGACATTTACTGAGACGCAACTTATCCTTCTGATTATATGCTTGCATAATTATAACATCGCTACATTTCCAAATTCATTGTAAAATTCTAAGCTCATTATAGTGGAAAATTATGAAAAATGATGAAAACCTAAATTTACAATGTATTTTCAATCAATTATGCAAGCTTCGCAGAAGAAAAGTTTAGCTTATGCGAAAATTCTTTAGGAATAATGCAAAAATCGCACTTTTCTTCATTGATTATTAAACATTATATCAATTTTCATAGCGAGCCTCTCTTAGAAAATAATTTATATTGAAAAATACATATATTTTATGAATCCAAAGTGACCGATTCTCGATCAAATCATCTCTGCCCGAAGGCTTTGTAAAAAAGACGTTTGTTTTATGCAAAACCACGCTTAGAATAATGCTAATATTGAATTATTGTTTATTAAATATTAAATATTATAACATTTGTCAAGGCGGACTTCTCTTTAAAAACTTTTCAATTTTTCAAACGATCTTTCTTTTTTGTGAATATGTTTTTCTGAAATAAAACAGGTTTTTGCAATATTCCTCAAATTTTCCATAGGGAATAAGATATA